>QARZ01040613.1:55778-84387 GCA_013407115.1 Glycine latifolia
TTATTTGGAAGATATATTGTGGTTTATTAGTTAGAATACTAACATGATTTGTGTGTAGCTTGAGGATAATCAATTGTCATGCCTAAGTTGGTATGATTTTGCTTGAATAAGGTATGTAGCCTAACCATACTTTTGGTACGTGTGATGTTATGATGTAAATATCTTTCCATAAGGTAGTATGTATTTGCTTATGGATTTTATTATGGATGGATGTTGATGTGATGATAGGTTGATTCATGTTTCCAAGTCCAGTACGAGTTTTTGTGAAACTGAATCTGATACTACATACAGTACGATATGTAGTGCCCAGGTGCAGATATATGGCAAAATTTATGCATGTTTGCGTAAGACGATCGCAATGTCTACATCCAGTACGAGGTGTAGCTACATACAGTACGATATGTAGAGGCCATTTGCACCCTAGGATAGTTCATTTCATGCATTCATATAGTTTGCATATTTATTTTATGGATTTGTTTGAATATATTAATGATTTACTAACGTACTAACGTGTTCGGTGGTTTGGCCTTGTCTACTGAGAAATTTTTATTTCTCTCTAGATTTGTTTCATTTTTTTTAGATGGCAACAGTGGTCAATTTCCTTGATGACCTGAATTGGTGATGGTGTAGAAATGAAGATATGAAGTAGGCTTTTTGTTTGGAGAGGCTTGTACTTGTTTAATATTGACTTTGTAACAAGGACTGTGGCTACGTATAATATATTAGTTTCAAATCTTTTGTAAGTTATACATTTCAGAATTAATAATAATATATGCTTTCTAAAAATTTAATCCTAATAATAATATTAATAATATCTAGCATAATTTTTCAGGTCGTTACAATTTAGGCCTTCTTTCTTTTTGAACATCTTTTTAAGCCACTGGCCAAAAAGCTATCCCAACATAAATATAATGATTTACCATTTGCAAACCCTTTTGAGCCAAACACTTGATATTTTGTTGGAACCCTATCCTAGGATAAGAATTCCTTACCTTACCTTAGGTTAGGAGAGCAAAAAGGAAAAATTTTGTTGATGGAAACTTTTGGGTAGCTTGTGCAATGAAAAAGACTTTTAAATGTGGCTATATGCTATTCATGTGATAAGTAAAAGAAAAGAAAGAAGGAAAGCAAAAGAAAAGAAAAAGAAAAGGAAATAAATTCCTTGTGTTGTAAAGTATTGAACAAAGTATTTGGGTGAAATGGAAAAATTGGTAAACATGGATATCTTGGAAGAAAAAGGAAGAAATAGGAAATGATAATCTAATTGTTTTATCTTTACTTGCTCTCCTATTCTCGAGGTCTTTTTGAATATCCAGAAAAACCAAGATTCCTTTCTAAGCTAGGCCCAACCACAAAAGCCCTAATGATCCATGATAAGTATGTACTTTGATTTGATGGGAAATGAATTGCAAAATTAATCTATAAGGAATCAGTGTTGGAATTGAGAATAAGCACTCACCTGTGAGAATTAAACACCTTCGAGAGGTTTTCCTCTATTTGAATCAAGCACATGTTTCCTCTGATGTTCTTTAGAAATGAAATGTGAATTGATCTTAATCTCATTTTGGTTTTATGAACTTCATCTTTTGTTTCAATTCTTAAGGTTGACTATTTGAAAATGTGTTTTGATCAAAGTTGATTCTTTGTAAAGCATGTTCAGATTTATAATTAAAGTATCTTCTATACTCCTAGTGTATTTACTTTGCTTGAGGACAAGTAAGATTCTAGGTTAGGGGGAGTGATAAGTGCCCTATTTTAGTTAAATTCAAGCTTACAATGCTGGCACTTATCTTTCGATTTCAATAACTTTGTCTATAAACTTGCCCTAAAACCTAGTTACATAGTATTTATTGCTTGTATGAATGTTGTTTTTATATTTCAGAAGATTAATCCAATCATGTTTTGTATTTTGATAGGTTCCAAGGCTTCCGAAAAAGCAAAGCAAGCAAAAAGGGCTTAACAAGCAAACTTGGTAGTGTTACAAGCAAAACAGGCCCACAATTCATCTAGGTCCAGAAAGATTCTTCAAGGCTATGCTTTTAACTCGCCCAGCCGAGTTAATCATGCACAAACTGGTCGCCCAGGCGAGTGATGGTTTCCAGAACAATCTTTTAACTTGCCCAGGCGAGTGAAACAAGGCCAAATGGCTCGCCTGGGCGAGTGGATCAGCAAGTGGGCATTAAACTCGCCCAGGCGAGTAGAAACAGGCAAAAACACTCACCTGGGCTAGTGGACTCGAGCAACCAGCCTCCCTATAAATAGCCATGCACCCCAAGGAGAAAAGCCATCCCTTTCATTTCCATTCTTCATTCTTTTCTTGTCTTAAGCTTGTTCCTTAGCTTAGGAGGTTAAATAGTAGTAGTAAGTAGGTTAGGGAAGTGAGAGAAGTGAGATTTAGTGTGGAAACTCTGCCGGAAAGAAGCGGTGATGGGACCTTTCATCAATTCTTCTCTTGAGGAGGTTCTCTCCATGCTTGGCTAGCTTCTCTAAGGATTGGATGTAATCTTCTTACCTTTCTCTTTTAATATTTATTTATGCATAAGTCTTTTATATTTATTATTGGTAATTTCATTCCATATTTAATGCTTGATTCTACTTGATCACTAGTTTCATGAAATTGGATTCTAAAAGTTTAACTGGGAAGTACTCTTAGGATTTGAATTGAATGATTTTACTCTTTACGTTATGTTGCTAGGGATAGAGCATAACGTTTAGATTGCAAATAGCACGCGATTATGATTGTAATGCTGGGTTATTTACTTCGTATGCGAGGGATCGATATTTGGTAAATATCCTTAGAACTCGATTGCGAGGGATCGATTCGGGGTGAATTAATGTGTGCATCAATAATAATAGAAAATGATTTATACATGGTAATATTAATTGGATATTTAGGGTATGTATGATGAAATCAAATCTTGCACTTCTCTTGAATTAATTAAAATCATTTTATTAGCTTTCGTAATCTTCCGTTATTTTCGTAAAACCATCAAAACTTCGACCATACTCGTTTTACATAACTATTAAACTATTAAGTTTTATTTGGAAAAATTGAGTAACTCAAGTCCCTATGGAGACGAACTTTTATAAATTTTGTAACTTACAACGATAATTGGTACGCTTGCCAAGAGTCTAACATCGTTACATGAAACATAAAGCAGAAGACTTTGAATCTTATGAAACTAAAAGCAGAGACCGTTGAGTCCTATGAAACTAAAAATTGAAGATGTTGAGCCCTATGAAATATAAAACATAGGACGTTGAGTCCTATGAAACTAAAAATAGAGGACATTGAGTCCTATGAAACATAAAGCAAAGGACGTTGAGTCCTGTGAAACTAAAAATAGAGGACCTTGCATCCTATAAAACATAAAGCAGAGGATGTTTAGTCCTATGAAACTTAAAATAAAGGATGTGGAGTCCCATGAATCATAAAGCAGAGGATGTTGAGTCCTTTGAAACTAAAAATGAAGGACGTTGAGTCCTTCGAAAGATAAAGTAGAGGATGTTAAGTCCTATGAAACTAAAAATAGAGGACATTGTGTCCTATGAACATAAAGCAGAGGACGTTGAGTCCTATGAAACATAAAAAAGAGGACGCTGAGTCCTATGAAACTAAAAAAAAAGGATGTTGCATCCTATAAAACATAAAGCAAAGGAGGTTGAGTCTTATGAAACTAAAAACAGAGGATGTTGAGTCCTATGAAACGTAAAGCAGAGGATAGTATGTTCTATGAAACTGAAAATGGAGGATGTTGAGTCCTATAAAACATAAAGCAGAGGATGTTGAGTCCTATGAAACATAAAGTTGAGGACGTTGAGTCCTACCAAACTAAATACAGAGGACACTGAGTCCAATCAAACATAAAGTAGAGGATGCTAAGTTCTATGAAACTAAAAATAGAGGACATGAGTCTTATAAACATCAATTAGAGGACATTGAGTCCTATAAAACTAAAAACAAAGGATGTTGAGTCCTATAAAACATAAAGCAGAGGACATTGAGTCCTATGAAACACAAAGCAGAGGACGTTGAGTCCTATGAAACATAAAGTAGAGGACATTTGAGTCCTATGAAACTAAAAATAGAGGACGTTGAGTCTTATGAAACATAAAGCAGAGGGTGTTGAGTGCTATGAACATGCCAATAGGTATTGGTACATAGAGGCTCAAATCTATAAGAAGACAAGAGGTTGACTGTCTAAAAGGGTCATTCATCCCAAACTCAAAAGGAAAAACACTAGATCTCGAAAATCAGCATATAGAGAGAAGAATATACACTTAAAGCTTGATATGAAGCATATGAGTTTTGGAATGCATTATGATAAATGAAAAGAGGCATGTGAACTTTGCAATAAATGTAGGCTTTGTACCCAGCAATACAATACAAAACGTTTTGAGTCATGAAAACTATGCAATGCTTATGACATTTTTCTCTCGTTATACATTGCTAGTCTTTTTTTTTCTTCCCTTTTATTTGTGAAAAACACATATTAACTATTTTTTTCTGATGATTCATGCAACCTCATCCTAACTTTTACAAATATCTTTGGAGACTCCCCCAGAGTGTATGTTTTTTTTTATCCAATTTCTTGGCAATTTTGGAAGATGGCAGTGGAGCCATTTCACGTTTAACCAATCAATTGAAATATTGATTCCAGGGTTTGTCCCTTTTTTTTAAACTTTGCTCTACACAACAAGGAAATATAAGGCTTCAGGATAGGCCGCATGAACCATTGAAGGATGGCAATGGATTGTTACAATTTGGTATATGACCGAGTGAAACTTTCCTGATAGAGGGATGTCATGGGTCCCTTGATCCCATTGAAGCTTAATGATATGGGTTGATCCCGAAAGGATTTATGTAACAAAGACTACCCTTGGATTCGAAAGGAGCCCTAGGGACTTTGCATGAGCAACTGACATTGAATGGACCTCACTATCACAATTGCCTTCGGGCATCTTCCAGAAGCTCCTTGTTGAATAAGTTCTCTTTCCAAATGTACAAGGGCGAACCTCAGGATTCTTTTTTTTTTCTTATCTTAACACTCACAAACGTGTGCATGTTCTATTCCATAATCCCAACTTAAAAGAAAAATTAGTCCTTCCTTGATCCACATGGGCTTTATTGGTCTCATAACATGGCCAAGGGTTAAGAAGGCTATGAAAGAAAATGTTAGAGAGGCTTAAAAAGTGTTTAAGGGTTATATAGAGTAAGAACCTTGAGCGCCTTGCTTGTACTTTTATCTATTTCAACTTTTTGTCCGAGTTTTACTTCATTTATCTTATACCTTAACCATTATTGCACTTTTGTGCCTTCCTTGTAAAATTTGGAGAACTTTTGTCCCCCCCTCCTTTTTTTTTGCTTTGCTCGCCTTTGACAAATTTCCTTTCTTTGACATCATTTGGGCCCAACCTAAAGCTTAGCAAACCTTATGCATAAGTTTCCTGCATTGCTCTTCCCTCCAGTTTGGTTGTGGTTCCTAGTTTGTTTTTTATTATATTTTTTTATAGAAAATAGTTATACTTTGACTCGGAGTGGGTAGCAAGGGATAAACTAGCGTTTGGTATGAAGAAACATGGCCATGTGTCAATTCCTTCTTTCCTATTTTTTTCTTTTCTTCTCATTCATTTTCATTTTTTATAGGTACATACCCTAACTTTTTCTTAGGTTTCCCTTTCGGGTTTTCAACCTACTGGGTAAGAACTTCTTATTTGCCCTTAGGTTTCCTTGAAGTTTGTGCATGGTGTCTATCATTGCCCCAGTGTAGGGCTTGGAGGTATCTGTTATTGTTGTCAGTCACACCTTTGTAGAAAAATGAAACGAAAGAAAAAAGAAATGAAAGAAACTATGCAAGTTCTCAGAAGAGAATTTTCAAGGACAAGAAATGTTTAAAAGATTTTCAATTGACAGATTAAACCAAATGACTCTCACTCTTTTAAGAAAGATAAGATGAGGTTGCATGTATGTATTTATTTAGTATTTATTAATTTGAAACATAGACAATCAAATGTTTATTCAATTTTACTCATCGCTAAAGGCACTCCTACCAAACGTGTAGAACATGCAATTTCTGATTGGGTAGACTTGGAGATAAACACTGGAGCACAGGTTACATGAGCAAACAAACCAGCGGCGTACATTCATATTTGTGAGAGAATGAGAGGCAATGACATCAAATTCATCCATATTATTAGCGTTGTGATTGTTGTTTACAACAATAGCATAAACATTAAAATCATAATGAATCCTTGGAAACATCCACTAGCAAACCTTCATATTTCCCAAGCATTACACATAATATCACTTGACTACATCAGAATTCATAGAGGCAACATAATCAAATTTTCCTTTCCTCAGATCTACTTCAATTCTCTCACAAGCAAACACTAGATCTGCAAAACTTGAAGGTATGTAACCTACCATCTTCTCATAATAGAACATCGGCAATGTGTATATCATGGTTATCATTTCTCTCCTCAATGGGGGTACTATTTGAGCCTTCAGGTCTCTCCACCTTTGAGTGTATTCTTTGAATGATTCATTATCACTCTTAGACATGCTTTGTAGTTGCATTCTATATAGAGCCATGTTAGAGTTTTATTGATACTGCCTAATGAAGGTATCCATTAGATCCTTCCAAGAGTGGACCCGAGAGTGTTCCAGGTTAGTATACCAGATAATAGCTGCCCCAGCCAGGCTTTTCTGGAAGAAATGTATCAGAAGCTTTTCATCTTTTGCATATGCCCCAATCTTCCTACAAAACATCTTTGGGTGATTCTTCGGGAAAGTGGTCCCCTTGTATTTGTCAAAGTCTGGCTCCTTGAACTTCGGAGGAATGACCATGTCGGGTACCAAGCACAATTTTGACATGTCAGCAAAGCCATAATTTCTCCCTTCTTCATTGGCCCTCAGCCTCTCCTCTATATGATCAAATTTCTCTTTCTCAACTATAGCAAGAGGCCCTATTCCCATCATAAAATGCAAGGGTTGTGATGGTGGTCAATACTGAGGAGCCCCCAGAGCATTTAGCACAAGGACACCTGAAAATGCATGTTTTTCAGTAGTATATCCCAGATAAACCTCAAAACCGATCAGAGCATGGTCTTAAGGGGCTTTATGTGTTTCCTCCATGGCACGAGAAACATGGGCATAAGTTTGATCGGTTAGGGTTGCTGATTCTCAATGAATATGGGTGTAGAACTACCGATATTCTCACTAGGAGCATATACAGTAGTGAATGGTGTATAATTGGGAGGCAAACCATACGGTGGAAAATAAGAAGACTTGCTCTAGACCTGGGCATAATGAGGCTCATATGCATTTGTCGCCCCCTTGCTTCCTTGACCTAGTACGTCTAAGACTGGACGACTCTCTTGATGAAACCGGGTTGGTGAATCGTTCTTTCTTAGTACCAGTACTGGCAGCAGCAGCGATGGTAGTGTTGACCTCCATCATCTTTCTCATGCTCATTATCTCTTCCAACATCGCTGTCATTTGCTCCTTCATAGCCTCCATATCGGCCTTCATCTGCCCCTATACTTGTTCAATGTCACTCACAATCTTAGTCTTGGCACACGTTTGGTAAAGGTGTCATAAAGCATAGTCTTTCTTTTATTAGCACAATGATTAATTTTTTCATTTCACGAAAATAATGTGATGAGCAATGCGTAACAATGTGGCAAAACAAATAAGCATAAATGCATGTAAATGATAAGTTGATGAAGTATTGTGAATTTTACATAGAACGCTCAATAGAACATAAGGCTGAATCAACTCTAATTTTCACTAAAATAACATTGTTCATTACATCATATTAGAGTCAAAGTACAACTGGAAATAAAACACGGGCACATTAGTGGTTCATAATTATGTAAATCATTAGCTCAATCATGTGTTGAATGACGTTGAACCCGATCCATTCGCTGCCCCAACTTTCGTAAGCTGACTACTTCCAAACTTTTGACCTTGACTAGATAAAACCTTTTCTTAAAAGATTGGGCTTGGTTCGACCCCATGTTCCAAGGGATAGAATTTTGATCATTAATTCTTCGGCAACCTATCATAGAGGAGATATAATGAACGAGCAAGATATACTTATGCGATGCAAGGCAAACGTATTTTTATGAGATCGACACAAGACGCCTGAAAGATCACCCTTTCTTGTTATCAAACGTGTTGGGTACCATATTCACGTGATTTTTTTTATCATTTTCAGGAAAAATGAGTGTATAACCAAGAACGTGGTTGTAAGCTTTAGCATTTCATTATGACTTTTGGTGATACAAAGGAGAAGCAAGGGATGAACAAATATATGTTAGAATCATGCATGGGGTGAACATTGTATTCCAATGATGACATAAAAATGTACATAATTGTTGGGACAAGCAACATGCTATACGAATATTTATGAAAATGAAATGACTTATTCGAATGTGGTGCATGAATGTGATAAATGATGAATACGAAAATCATATGTCTATCGCGATGATATGAAGAGACACATGATGTGATAAAGGAAACAAGGTAGGGTGAGTATGCTATGTGTGCCTAATTCAAGAACCTAGCAAAAAAGGGTCTAAAAGCTCACTATCCAATGACAACTTACAAGGGTAGTTTCATGTAACCTTGTCGGCTTCTAGAGATATCATCCTTGTAAGTAACAACACTACAGAGATAGGGAATACCTGCAGCAACGCATAAAAAAAAAGATGAAAACTCTAGATAAGGCTTCACTGTTGTCAAGCGAGTCGGAGACCTAGCATGACCATAGGTCGACCTCCACTCCCTATGGCTCACAAAAACCTGGGTATAGGGTCCAATATCTCAAAGTGTGTGTAAAAAGTAAGCATCATGTGTGAGCGGAGCAACCTAAGAACTACCCAACCCCACCTGCAAAATAACCATCAAATTCCCAGACAGATACAACAAATATAGCACATGTCTTCTACCCTAGGATTCAACGACACAATTTATTTCTAACTACAAAGGAGTAACAACGTAGAAAAGGATATATACAAGCATGAGCAATACAAAGAATAAAAATAAGATTGAAGCAAAACCACGAAAAGAACAATAGCAGAGTGAAACAATAGCAAACGAGAGCATAATGAAAAAACAAAGGACAAATAAATAAATAAAAAGTCACGATAAAATTGCACACTCGATCAAATGGCTTAACTCTGTAACCAGTCCCCAACAAAGTTGTCATTTGTTGCAATGTGGTGCTCATGATGGGACGACAATAAAAAAGAGATAGAGAGGTGTTTTCCAAAAGGAAAACTAGGGGAGTCGCCACCAATGTTTATTTAAGGAGAACATTGGGAAAACCAAAAAGATAAGGAATGGTTTACGATTTGAGAAAAAAAAGATTCGGGAGTTGTTTACGCCTCCTCTAAAATAGGAAACATATTTAAAAGGTAGCATTTTTATAATTAAAAAGTAAAAAAAAAAGAAACGAAAACAATAAATAAATTTGCAATTAAACTCCCATTTCGTTCAACCTGAGTCATTGAAAAAAAGCATCTAAATAGTTTTCCATATAGGGTCCGTTCGAATTTTTTTTCAAACACACTTGTTAAAAAAAGAAAATCAGAAGGATTTTTTTTACATACGTTAAACTTAACTTATCAATAAGCTAATAAGTTAACTTATAAAAGTAATTTCATATTAAATTTTCAAAAAGTTAATTTTAATTTATGCATAAGTTAATTTTAACTTATGGAGATTTTGTTTATTCTTCTTATAAGTATTATTAGAAAAGTTTCTCCAAACATACCCATAATTTGGCCAAATATTTCTGGCATTATAGCAATCAAGAAAGGCATGTAAGTAAGTCTCTTCCATAATAAGACAAAAGAGACATTTATTATCCACTATAATCCTCCTTCTGAAGTAGTTTGGAAGCACTTGTTTAATGATGTTCCATAAAAGCATTCTCACTCTCTAAGGGCCATCCCATTTCCAAATTAAGCAACCCAACATATCCCTGATAGAGCCATTTGAAGAAATTAAGAAATTGTAAGTTGAATTTATAATAAGTTGTTCATCATTAGTAGAATTCAAAGTCAACACATTATCATCTAATAAGCTAGAAAAGGGGAACGATTGCTCTTATTTTCTTAAATGTTAGATCTAGACATACTAATACTCTATATCTGGACAATCCAAGATGTCCAATGTTTTGATGATAACAAATATATAAATTGTTTATGGATTAATAATTTATTTTATGTGCAGCGCGCAAGACATACTTGTTATAAGCTCAATTCGTAACAAATCTATATTCTTATACTTTTACAAGTAGCCATCCAAAAGAGGTTGTACTTATACTCAAAAAATATTACTTTTAATTAAATTCTTAGAATTCAAATGTTAGGTCATATTCGAAAAAATAAAAGAATATAAAACAAGAAGGAATATAAGAGTAGTTGACCTCTGTATTTGAACTTCATAAGATAAAGAGCTCTAGCACGAGATCTATTTTTGGATGAAGAAAACTTAGGTGAATGTATAAGATATAAGTGTAAGTTTTAAATGTTTTGGATGGAAACATAACGTTTGGATGCAACTTTATAGCTTAGCACTTTGGACACTTGTCTTTTATAAAAACATTGGACACTAGTTTCTTTTGGCATGTTGGAGGGAGCTATATTAAAATGAATTTTTAACGTCTAAGATAAGAACAATTATACCTCTATGCTTTGCAATTTGGATGCATGTATTTCCTTCATGGTTTAAAAAATTTCATTAGTTTATCAAAGTTTAATATCTTTTGTTATCATCAAAATTATGAGATTTTTAGGGGCTTGACATTTTCATGTCTTTGGTTCCAATACATGTTACTTGAGATCAAGCTTTTTGAATCAACGACTAAGTGTTTCACTGTATTTCTTTGAGCAGACCCTGTGCTTGGATTAATGAGAATTTTAATAAGATCTAAACACACCACTTTCCATGTACTTAGGCTGTTTGTTCTTGCATAAATGTTACTCTCTTCTCACACCACATCTATTTTCTCAAAATTATAGCAATAAACAATTTCTCACTCTCATAGTAATATTGCACTTCATTTTGTTTTAAAAAAATAACATATATTAGAAATGAACTTCCATGGGTTTAAATTTTTTTTCTAAAGAAATTAACACACAAAAAACTTGTTTCCGTGGTGTTATATTTTTGTGTGTATAATACACAACAAAAAATTACTAACAACTAACAAAATTTTATTGGAGTTATAAGGTTGATTTAGTGGTTGAAGGGGCAAGAAAGTTGTGTGTTCAGATCCCTCCCACTAACATTTTCCAATAAAAAAACAACTAAAAATTACCCCCATTAAGGATATTTTTGTAAAAATAAACATAAATGGGATGTAAACTTAACAAAAAAGGTGCAAGAATAGCAAAGCCCTTGGACCTTTCTGTTCCAAAAGTAAATTGGGAACAAGTATTCCCACTACCTAAATTGCTATTGGCACTACCAATCATAACAATTTTATCATTCTACCCTTCCTTTTTCCTACACCCCCAACCCTTCTCCCTTCCTCTCTCACTTCTAATTTCTCCATGACTTCTCCAACTCTTCTCTTGTCTCTTGTCTCCTTCAGACCACCCAACATGGTAAATTTGTTTCTTTAACACAATGGAATCATGTTTTTGATATGGTAAAAAACACAACAAAAACATGATTCTATTTTTTATTTTATTTTCCAAAATACTTTGGAATCATGATTTTGTTGAGTATCTGGAATTTCAATCAAAAACACAATCTTGATTCTGTAGTGTATCAAATTCCAAACACACAACGAAACCATAATTCCATTTTTGTTATTCTGATTTTTCATGGATGGTTCTTTGCAATGAATACATGGATTGTAATACATTTTTTTCCTAATGAAGTTACAATGCATTAGGATATTGGAAACATGTATGATGATAGCCAAAATGACTTTTACCATCCCAATCTATCAGATGAAATGCTAATCGATCAATAAGATAAAATGTCTAAAAATTTTGACAATGGGTTGGACATTGACCCCCTCCCAATCTGATTACCTTAACTTTTTCAATCATTTCATAACTGATGAGGTATGTTGATTAGTTGGTAATTGATTTTATATTTGTGTATGTGAGTGTTGCTAAAGTATAGAAAAATATTTTGTTTTTTAGGTTTTTGAAAATCGAGATGATTTGTTGTGTTGGGTTTGATATTTGGGGAAAAGTCTTAGATTTTTTCTTGTCATTCATAGGTTTGAAAATGGGTGTACAATCTATGTTGTAGTGAGTTATGAAAATGAAGAGATGTAAAAGCAATACAAGGATAAGTTAGTTCGCAAGAGCACTGGAACCAGAAAATGTGGTTGCCAGTTTAAATTAAAGGGGAAGTTTGTCAAACGGGTTGGTTGGAAATTTTTTGTTATTTTTGGTGTTCATAATCACAAAGTTAGTGAAACATTGGTCAGACATGCATAAGCTAGTTGTTTAAGGAGTGAAGAAAAACCTTTGCTTAGTCAAATGACCAAAAACATGGTGAAGCCTGGTCGAATTTTGTTGATAATTAAAGATCAAGATCAGAAAAATGTGACCACCATTAAGACCGTATACAATGAAAGACAAAGATATCAGTGTGAGCAAAGCGATCCAAGAATGGAGGTTCAACATCTACTGAAGTTGATATAACATGATTAACATGTTTATTGGTTCAGAAGAGTGGACACTCAAGATGTTGTCTGTAACACCCTGAAATTTTGATAACTTAAAATATATGTGTGATGTATCCCTTGTATAATTTGATTATTTTATTAATTAGGATTATTTGAAAAGTTATGTTAATTATCCATGTGCAATTTCTTGGTGTAGAGGACAAGTTATGTGGAGTTTGTTTGAGCTGCGTTGAATTGCATGATTCTGAGTTTGACCCGAAAACCTATTTTAGTAAAATAACTATTTTGGATTGGTTAACTGTTGGATTGTCTTAAAATTTTATGAGTTGATTCCTAACCAACATATAAAATGTTTGACCGTTGGGATTGGCAAAATAAAATCTGTAGAATGAGATAATAATTTTTCACTGAAACAGATATTTTAAAATTGGGTCAACTCGCCCAGGCGAATTTTGTAGGCATTTTTGCTCGCCTGGGTGAGTGAAGTCGGTGTTAAATACATCTAGCAGCATCCAAGCTCGAAAAAATGGCTTCTCCTCCCCCAAAACAGCCACCAAACCTCCTTCTCCACCAGCCATGGCCACCGGTGACCACCATGAGGCACCGTCGCTTGCCTTTGGACCACCGCATGGAGAAGAACACTTTAATCGGAACGAAATCTTCGAAACTCTTCTCAAAGTTTTGGTAGAGAACGGAGCTTCCAAATCCTTCTTTCTTGGTTTCCTTTGTCTTCTTCTAGCTAGTTTAAGCTTCTTAGTGTCTCTTGTGTTTTAGGTACTGTTGTTGGGAGTTTTACACTTCCTTTGAAAAACACTTTGAAAATGAGATGTTGTAAAAGTCTCATTTTTTTATGAAATTGATGTCATTTCTATGATCCTTGTTGAACCCTGATCACATTGGTGTGATTGGAATTTCAAAATGATGTCTTTTGATGTGAACTCCCAAAACACCCTTTTAGCCCCTTTTTGATTTGAGTGAGTATTTGATCCCAAATGTTAATATTGGTCTTACCTTGGAAATATATACTAAATTGTCTTTGATTTGGTATATAGAGCTCTGCGTTTAGGTCAAATCATGTGAACTTGATAGATCCCAAAATGACGTTTCAAGGAGCTAACAGAGAAAATATAGATAAGTAAGGGGAGTTTATTATTTAGTTATAGTTTTGGTACCATAGTTGGGGGCCAGGGAGTCCAACTATGAAGATAACTGCCTGTCCCTGCTGTGTGCTGGTTTTCAAGAAAAACTAAGTTTTTAACTAATGGGATGCAATGTATTTATGATTGATGTGTGTTTGTCCCTGTGTGTGTGCTTGTTTTCAAGACAAATGATGTTTTTAACTAATGGGATGCGGTGAAATTATTATTGACGGATAAAACTGTGAATGATGTTGTTGTTGTAATTGATTGAATTTTTGGGAAAAGTCTTAATTACAGAGGAGACTCTGCCCAAAATTTTATAATGTGTTTTTCCTATTTAATTCTTTATTAAATTTTTAAATGGGAATAAGAGTGTGTTTTCTATATTGTCGTCCTCCTATTTAATTTAGAATTTTTATAAAATACCAGTCTCGTGGTAATATGGATTGTGGATGGATGAGATGATATTGATGTCATTGATAATGTTGAAATGAGATGTTATTGATGTGTTGGTGATGATTGAATGAGATAATGATGATGTGTTTGATGATGTATAAATGATATAATGATGATGTGGTTTATGATGTTTAAATGAGATGATGATGTTGAAATGAGATGAGTTTAATATGTATGATGGTGATATTGAAATGTGAGATGTGGATACACATAAATACCATGGGGGTTGGTGCCTGATTGGATAACCTTACGAGGGTGGGTTTACGAATTTTAAGCATCCTAAGACAGAATGAGATTGTTTAAAATTTCGGTCCCTATCTATCCATGGTCAGTGTATCGGTGATGTTGTGTATGTACATGGGGGTGCATGACTAGATAACCTTGCGAGGGAGGGTTTACGAATTCTAAGCATCCCAAGAGAGAAAGGGATTGTTAAAATTCTAGTCCCTATCTATCCATGGTCATTACATTGATGGTGCCTATGTTCATATTTCATGGATGGAAATAGAATGGTGGCAGTAAGTACGGGGGTACTAGGGGGCATCACTCTGTTTGGAACTCCCTTGTGACTCAGGGCTGATCACCATGGGGGGAGCGACCAGTGCACGACAGGGTGACCTCGACGAGCTACTGCATCATTTTCCTGAGAGAGGCTATTTCCCTGAGGATGGTACCACATTGCATGCTGAGTGATGAGTCAAATGCATACATCATTCTGAACATGATTATTTGAGTTGTGGAATGCATTGGATGATTGTTTTTGTTGAATGTTTAATAGAATGATGGGTTTGTGGTAATAATTGTGGTGATTTGTGTTGTCTTTTTCCCAACTACTGTTATCTGATGCTTGTTGGTTTTATATAATAAACTCACCCTTGCATTTGTTGTATTGTGTGGTTGGTACCTGTGATGATCGCGAACTCTTGTTTGTGTGAGCAGATGAGCAGAAGTAGGTGACCTTGGAGGGAGATCTTCTTTTTGTTGGAGTCGCCAAGCCGACCTGATGACGTTGAAATTCTTTTTGGAAAGAGTTGTGTTTTGTTAATCAACTCTTTCATAGTGAGTCCCTTAAATCTTTTTGTGGACATGTATATTTTGAGTTGTAAATACCTGTCAAACTAAATTAAGTTCTAAACATGTGCATGATGAGTACTGATGTAGTATATGTATACATATGTATTCAATTATTGTAATTGTATCGTGTGTACGATGATTGTATTATAGCGAATAATTTACTACCATTTTCATAATCAAATTAATGGGATTTTCATTAAAATCTGAATTTGCACGATTAAGAGTTAGTGATATCGTAGCGATGATGTGGGTCATTACATTGTCACATATATAATGTGGTCTCATCCAGATTCCATCAAGTTATTAAATGCATTCCTAACAGTGTTGATTTGTAATACTACTTACAAGATGAACAAATATGGTCCTTCACTGTTTGAGATTGTTGGTGTGACTTAAAAAAAATGAATTTTCCTGTTGCATTTGCTTACTTACAATATGAGAGGATGGACAATTTTGAATAGGCTTTAAAAAAATGTCAAAAGATTGTTTTGTGATGAATGATATATTGCCTAAGCTTATTGTCATTGATAGAGATCTTGCTTTGATGAATGCATTAGAGGTTGTGTTCTCTTCTACAACCAACTTGTTATGTGAATTCCACATTTCTAAGAATGTCATAAAAAAATGCAAGATACTCGTGACTATGGCAGAAGACTGGGAGCTTGTGATGGATGCTTGGGTAGGCTTGGTGAATTCTACTGATGAACAAATATATAAGCAATAGTTGAAAAGCTTTACAAATATTTGTGCACGTTATATGGCCTTTCAAGATTATGCTTATTATATATGGTTGTTGCATCATAAGGAGAGATTTGTATAAGCATGGACTAATCGTGTTATGAATCTTGGAAACACAACAACCAATAGGTACATTTTTGTTTCACATTTTGTTTGTTATGTATCTTGTTTTGACATTACACTAAATTGCTTTACAGGGTTGAAGGAGCACATGCAAGACTGAAGAGGTTTCTTCATGATAGCATAGGAGACTTGTGTACTTGTTGGATACAATAAATAACATGTTGCTACTACAACGTATTGAACTTAAGGTGTCGTTTAGAAAAACATCAACGTGATTGACCACAAGTTCAATACACTGTTTTACAAGAGACTATGGGGCATTGTTTTAACACAAGCACAAAGATTAATCTTTGACGAGTTAAAGCGTTTTACTTTCATTGGTGTTGACAATTCTACAAGTGGTTGCAGAACTACTCATGTGGTCTATCGTGTGCCTGTGAGCTTGGTAGGTATAGCCAAATCAATGGCTCAATACCCTTGTTGTTCATTCATTTGCATTAGAAGATGTTATCCATTAGTGGTACAGACAACACAAGTGATTCTTAGGGGGCTTAACTCTCACAAATGAGGTTGGTGCATTGTTAAAGAGATTTTCATAGATTGACGTGGGCGGGAAGATGACATTGAAGAATAAGGTCTGTGAACTTGCATTTTCATATATGACTTCAATGTATCCGTTTCCAGAGAAAGTAAAAACAAAGGATGTACTGAAGTCTATGAAATCTACTAAACATGCACCTTCAATGTGGGAGCGAGTCAATGAAATAAACACGATGGTTGGTAGTTCAAGAACTCTAAGTGTGGCTCGCAAAGATGTCAGTAGCAAAAGGCGAAAAAAAAATCCCTTATATGGCTGAATTTCTTGATCCGTTGCAACAATTCATTTGATTTGAGACCTAATGGAATCTGTAGTTACAAAGAAATTACAACCTTACTAGTTCAGGGTGAGGAATCATGGACTCTAGCTCGACAAGACTTGATTCAGGAACTTCAAACATGGAATTCTCAATATGTTAAGTTGTTTGGCACACATGACAGACTGGATAAATTGTTATACTCTTTGTATGCCTAGCCTAACTCAATAACATTCTTTGACAAGTGAATGACCATTCATAGGTTATGTCATTGTTACACTACTAGAAAAATTGCTTTCTACATCGATTATTTTGGACTTTCAATATCGATTTTTAACCGATGTTGAATCCACCGACGTTGAAAGTATCAACGTTAACATCGATTTTTGAAAACCAATGTTAGCATACCTAAACAACATTGGTTTTCTTAAGAAAATTGATGTCATCAAATAAGAAATTAAAAAAAACATAAAATATGTAAAATCAACATCGGTTTTTCAAAAAACCGATGTAGAAAAGGGACCTTCTACATCAGTTATTTAAAAAACCGATGTGGAATAGTACTTACAGCATTGGTTTTAGACATCAGTTTTTTACTACATAACCGATGTTGAATGTTTTTTTTTTAAAAAAAAAGATGCCTATTCTTTTATTTGTTTTTGAACTTTATTTAAAAGATTGTCCAAACTCCACCAAAAGCTATAAAATAAACTACAAAAACTAAATATATTATGACATATAAAATTAGTCGAGTGAAGAAAATTCAAAAAATAGGGAGCAATCACAATGAGTCAATCGAAGAAATAAGTCTCTATTAAATTATCCCAATCTCGGATCCAAAAATAAACTAAAAAGGCCAGTTAACTCTGAATCCAGACTGTATCAATATTATGACATTAAGCAGGAAAATAACCTATATAAACTAGGAACCTTCATGCATTGCATAACCAATTTTACATTCACATATTCCACTGGAGAGGCACGTGCCATTACCAATGCAATTGCTGGGGCAGGAACCTGGAAAGTGAAGAGAACAAGAATTAATAGATAGAGGGGTTCGAATCAAATAAGTTGTGTTAAAGGCCTTGATGTTGAACATATAAACTTCAAACGATTATAACTTTTGATAAAAATGTCCGATTGAGGTGTACCTTGTGTCAAAACGGTCGAAATTCAGAGGAGAAGCCCTAGGCAACTATTTTTCCACATATTGTAGTCAACTATTTTTTTTCCAAAAAATGCCTCTAACTAGCTGCAAAATAGGATTCAACATTCAATCATCCAAAATAGAACACTACAATATAATAGAACAACGGAAATTGAAATAACTTGTATCAAGAGTCAACCTCATTGTGGTGAGCTTTGCATGGCTTCCTGTTTGAAACACATGACAAAAATTAATTAACCTCCCAATAAATTGAAATCATGACAGAAACTACAAAATATCAGATACACACACAACCGAAAAACAAGAAACTAACGTCAATAAGATATTAGTGTAAGAATGTAAGCATGCAAACATGATTTAGGGTTTCATTGTGAGGCGTGAGCACAAGCGAGAGATTCAAAGGCTCGAGCATGAGCGAGAGTGCCTGAGAGAGACTAGTGCAAAAGAAAAATGAAGGAACAGTGAAACCAAGACCGAGAGCGAGTACCTAAGCGCGAGTGAGAGTGAAAGTGAAATGTCAGTTGTGAGCAGACCGAGAACGAGAGTGGAAGCGCCAAGTCCACTGTGAGAGTGAAGGCGAGCAGTGAAGAACATGAGTAGTGAAGGCTGAGAGTGAGAGGCAGAGATAGGCGTAAGAGTGAAGGGTTCTTAATTTGGGGGCTAGGGCTAGCACTTTTATAATAACAATAATAACATCGGTTTTCAACGAAAAACCGATGTTGACTATCTCCTGAACAACATCGATTTTCTTAAAAACCAATGTTGACGTGCTCTGTTAACATCGATTTTCCAAGGCTTTTAGGAAAATCGATGTTAACGTGTATCTGTTAACATCAGTGTTTCAAACTAACCTTAAAAAATGATGTTAATGTGTATCTGTTAACATCGGTTTTCCAAAATAACCTTAAAAACTGATGTTAACATGTATCTATTAACATTATTTTTCTAAAATAACCTTAAAAACTGATGTTAACGTGTATCTGTTAACATCAGTTTTCCAAAATAACCTTAAAAACCAATGTTAAAAACCGATGTTAACAGAGCATAATAACATCGGTTTTCTTAAAAACCGATGTTAACCATGTCCTGTTAATTACGAATTTGCCACATCGATTTTAGATAAAATCGATGATAACTTAGCAATGTTAAAACTCATTTTTCTAGTAGTGTTAGTCAGTATAATGTTGTCTTGATTTTCTTATATATGCTCCAAAGTTGAACTTTTGTGGCACAACAACGCCTTATTACAATTGGATTTATTAACAAGAGTCACTTTGTGCAGGCATATAGCATCTACTTTGTAGAATTTTTTTAGTATTGGAAACATTAATTGATTAGTTAACTAACTCAACTATACCATTTTTCTGTGATAATATACATGTTTTTTTTGAAGGATGGTTGTCCCCTGCCTCCTAATGTACCACAATAGAGTGTTGGACTCGAAGTTTTAATGCTGACAATGGGCTAGATATTATATTAAGGGATTTGGTCAAAATAGAGGATCAGTCCAATTTGACTAACCAGAAGGAACAGTAAATAGGGAAAGTGTGATGTAAACATGCACTAAGTGTGATGTAGACTTTTCACTACTGCATGACTTATTCCTTCTTTAGCACGAGAGGAACACTCAAATCTCAAAAGAAGATTTAAACGGGAAGGAAGACTAGAACATGTCATTTAGAAAGTTTGTAAGAGTAATTTCTCTTTGATTTTCTTGACTTAGATTGCCACTTGAACTCTTGAAATAAAATTGGATATAGGGCAAATAAAATGGATATGATATCTGTTGATAAAGTTCATTTTGTTTATAAATGTCTTATAAGTTTAAGTTTATTAGCAAATTGTTTTTTTCTGATTAAACAAAATCTGCCATTTTTAATTTTATAGATAATGTCTATTTCTGTTTTGATAAATACTTTTAACTAATAAAATTTGAACAAAATTTTATTGTTAGTTTATGCTTATCAAAACTAACAGAAACAAAGATTTGAAAATAAAAAATGTGCTTATCCATATCTATATATAAATAGAGTATCATGGGGTCTGAAGAAAATGGGAATTCTCCTTGAGTTATATTAGCAATTCTATTCCAAAAAATTAATATAGAAATAAGATTTCAAATTAAAATGATTTAATTCAAGTTTTATCTTGTCAATGACTATAAAAATCTTATTTTAGGAGCAAATTTTTTTTCTCCACGTGCTGTTTATAGTCTTTATTGCAATACATATGATGATATGTGTTTTATTATATGGTGATATATTATCCAATTTTTTTTATATATATTAAATTGTTTAATTACAAGGAACGACTTGAATATCAAGGAACTTGTGATTTTGAAAATAAATTGGAACATATGATGCAATTTGTTTTGATTTATTTTATTACAAGGAACGACTTGACTAACAAGAGACTTGTAATTTGAAAATAAATTGGAGCATGTGACAAAAATTATTTTATTACAAGGATTGACCTGACAACTAGGAAACTTGTAGCTTAAAAATAAAAGCATTTGATTCAAGTTATTTATTTAATTACTAATAAGGAACGACCTAACAATCAGGAGACTTATAATTAATTAATATAGCATGAAATG
Organism: Glycine latifolia; assembly: GCA_013407115.1. Classification (NCBI taxonomy): domain Eukaryota; kingdom Viridiplantae; phylum Streptophyta; class Magnoliopsida; order Fabales; family Fabaceae; genus Glycine; species Glycine latifolia. Next base: position 76,529 of record QARZ01040613.1, read on the forward strand.
TGGATTTCAAAATTATATATTATACTAAACATTTGGACTACCCAGGGGAGTATTACATTTAATTTTTAGATACCAATAGGAATGACCTGACAACCAAGTACTTATTTGGTATGATTGTTTTTTCAAAATGTATGTGATACATTATGTCTTAGAAAAATATATGTGATATATTTTCCCTTAGAATATATTTGAGAAACGAATCGACAACCAAGTGACTCATTCATAGTTTTAATAAATTCCTCACTTAAAGAAATATGAAAACAAAAATTGGTTGGATCCAATTATGACAATTACTATCATTACCTAAGAATTGTTCTCATGCATAAGATGATTAATATGCTAATTGACGATGAGAATCAAGTTACCTATGATATTCTAGTAAGTTTATGTGCATATATGCTTTAGAAGTAGTAACTTATTTGCCAAATAAAGTTTCTACAAAATCAATATCTACAACTCCATATGTGATATGTGAATCTCAAACACAACAAGGCTTGAGATTGTCTCACTTACATTAAGAGATTGTGAATATACAAACTTGAGGCAAGGTTTGAGAAATGTAGATTCCTTGGGTATCCCAAATAAATTATGGGATATTGTTTACACCAACCTTCTAACCATAAAGTGTTTGTGTTAAGAGTAACTATTTTTTAGAAAAGGAATTCCTTGTAGAAGGAAGTCATAGTAAAGAAATTGAGCTTGATGAAACTCAATTAACTAATGAAAAAACTCAGGACTATGAGATGGAAACTGAGATACCTTTCTTTAATGTTCTAAAGTTACCACAAAGGTCATCACAACCAACAATTGTGGTTCAAGAGCTAGGTATAGTTCAAGATCAGGTTAATGAACCAATCTTAGAGCCAATTCAACAACCTATGAACCCAATGCCTTCTAGAAGATCTACTCGAGTGCATCATGCACCTGATAGATTAAACTTGATGGTCCTAGATGACACATCAAATGAGGTTTATCATGATGATGATGATCCAAGAAACTATGAAGAGCTATGCGAAGCTTAGATTGTAAGAAATGGCAAGAAGCTATGGAATCTAAAATGGAATCAATAAAGATCAACAAATTATGGACTTTAGTTGAAGTTTCAAAGGATATAAAACTAGTTGGTTGTAAATGCGTTTACAAGAAAAAGGATTGGAGCACATAGAAAGGTCGAGACCTACTAAGCTCGCCTTGTTGCAAAGAGGTATTGTCAAAAGGAAGGTATAGATTATGATGAAACTTTTATCTCATGGCAATGCTCAAATCAATTCGAAATCTTCTTTCTATATAGTAGCATACTATGATCATGAAATATGAAATGAATGTGCAAAATAGCTTTCCTTAATGGTGAGTTAAAAGAGGATTCATATATGTTGCAGCCTGAGGGATTCACACCTTTGTTTGATCATAATAAAGTCTACAAGTTTCAATGATTCATTTATGGATTGAAACAAGTGTGTAGAAGTTAGAGCATTCATTTTAACAAGATAATTGAATGGTTCAATCTTGATAGCTATGAAGAACTTTGTGAGTACAAAAAGGTTAGTGGGAGCATTACATTTATATGTAGATGACATATAAAATAATACACAATGCAAGGAAGAAAGATTGGGCTACTAATATATTATCCACGAAGCATTTGGGAGAAACAACCTACATTTTAGAAATAAAGATTTATTAAGATAGATCTAGAAGGTTGCTTGGTGTCTCCCAATCTAGGTACATTGATACCATCCTAAAGAGGTATAACATGGAAACTCCAAAAGTCACTATTTGCCAATAGGAATTGAAGTTACTCTCGATAGGGAGGATTGTCCTAAAACTCATGAAGAGACAAAATACATAACTAGAGTACTATTTACTAGCATAGTGGGAGTTATTGTATATGACAGGATCTTTGGATGTTCTAATATCATTTATGCACTAGGTGTAACAAGTTGATATCACGAAAGTCTTGGTGGAGAGCATTGAAAGTGTGTAAGACCATTCTTAAATACTTACAAAAAATTAAAGACTACACCTCATTTATGGAGACTCAAAATTAAAAACTAAGGTAATTTGGTGAGCATGAGTTGGAATAAGTAATGAAATGCATGAGTGATTGACTCTAAAGCAAGTAGGAGATTGTTGGGGATAAATGTGTATGCCCAAGATCTAATCCATCATGTTATCAATTTTAGTAAATAATTGTTCTTTATTTTATTATCATATTTATTGTTTTATTAAATTGTTAATTTGACAAGTCCTTTATTAAAATTAGAGACTTGTTATCATGATAGAAATTATGATAATGAGAAAACAGTCCTTTATAATTTTAATCTAAATTGTTGTTGATCGTGGGATTCTTGTGAATAGGATATCGATAATTTGGATAGATCAATAAATATGTAATAGTCTTCATTGGATAAAGATTAATAGAAATCATTTATTAATTTGCATATATTGATTATGTACACATGGATGTCATCATTGAACTGACTCAATTGAGAATTCCTAATAGTTAATATTACCTTGATATGTTAATAGGATGTTCTCAAGAAGAAATATAATAGTTTCCTTTTACATGAAGTTATCATAGTAATTAATAAGTTATTTATTATGTTTAAATTTTAGACACCTAATGCCTTAGGGCACTAGTTGAATGAATATTGGATATAATTAAATACTTGTGGAATTAATGATTAATCAAGAAGGAATCCATCAACTCTAGGTAATGAGTTTCAGTCCTATGATAGAATTAAGACCTTGGCTAGGGAAATTAAATGAAAAAAGAAAGGAGTTTCTTAAGTCATTCATTGATTAAATGTGTTAGTTTGTTAGAGTTTGACAATAATACTATACTCTAGAGTTAACCTTGAGCTGTAAATGATGGAAGAAAATATTAATTATTCATCTATTGGTTCTTGAAGGTAAAAGATGTTACTTCATGCTATTTGGATGTTAAGAAGTGTTGTTAGATGTCTACCTTGATTAGTAAATTAATTATGATTAATTACTACTAGTTTAGTATTGAAACTATGGGATCACACACAAATGATTATTTAAAGAAGACACAGAAAGTTCGTACTACAGTCTAGCGGTGCTGAAACACTGTCTTCTGAAGCGTGAGTGTGTCCGTTCTCTTTCAAACCTCAAGAAAGATGTTCACCGGCTTCTGCTCCGGTCACGAGGTTCCTCTTGACGTGAGGGGTTCGTGGCAGATATGGTGGTCCTCGCAGGTTAAAGATGATGCAGAGGGGTTGAGAAAGAGAGATTTCTAGGTAAGTTTAGAGAGAGAAATGAGAGAAAATGCAAAGATGAAGAATAGAAGAGCACGCTTCCGCTGCGCATTCTGCTGCTTATAAACACTGCTGACAAGACATGTCCACCATGCGTGTACGGATAACAACCACAGGCTAGCTAATGCTGACTTTAGCCTAACATCCAACAACACATATACCAATGCAAAAAGCACTCAAAACAACAATTACTAAAATAAATCAATAATCAAGCAACATAACACACAACAATTATCCAACTCAGCAACTTGAAATTTCAGGGTGTTACCACTCTTCCACCCTTTTTGAAATTTCATCCCCGAAATTACCTGATGCAAACAAAGTCGGGTGTGTTTCCCGCATCTGGTTCTCTGCTCCCATGTTGCATCTTCTCCCGATGTACCTCCCCAGACTACCTTGACTAGGGGAATTTCTTTTCCTCTTAAATGCTTTGTCCGTCGATCCTCAAAGGTTGTGTTTCATACGTCAGGTTTTCCTTTACTTGAATATCATCTAGTCCAACCACATGAGAAGGATCATAAACGTACTTACAAAGTTAAGACACATGGAATACATTATGAAGATTGGAGAGGGATGGGGGTAAGCCAATTTGGTAGGCGACAGGGCCGACTCTCTTTAGAATTTGGAAAGGACCAACAAATCGGGGTGTGAGTTTCTGAGATTTCAATGCTCGCCCTACCCCCGTCCATGGGGTGACCCTCAAGAATACATGATCACCAACCTCGAACTCTAGGTCTTTCCGCCTCTTGTCATGGTAGCTCCTCTGCCTACTCTGGGCCATCCTCATCCTATCCCAGATCAACTTGACCTTCTCGATCGTTTGTTGCACCACCTCGAGTCCTAGCATAAGACTCTCACCGGGTTCCAACCAACACAAGGGGGTTCAGCACCTTCTACCATATAGGGCTTCGTAGGGAGCCATGCCAATGGTAGAATGAAAACTATTGTTATAGGTAAACTCTATCAACTGTAGGAAACTATCCCAACTACCCTTCTGCTCTAAAACACACACCCTCAACAGGTCTTCTAGAGACTGAATGGGCCCCTTTGTCTGGCCATCAGTCTAAAGGTGATAGGCCGAGCTTAGCCAAAGCCGAGTTCCCAAAGGCTTGTTCAAACTTTCCCAAAATCTGGACGTGAACCTCAGATCCCGGTCAGATACTATGCTAGAGGGCACACCGTGCAACCGGATAATCTCGCTAATGTACAGGGAGGTCAACTTCTCTCAGAAATTTCCACAAGGCAGTCCAAACATACCTCAGAAGTCAACACAGGCCCACTTGCCGGGGTCTCAACCACAAGCTTATTATTTAAAGAGGACACAGAAAGTTTTAGTGGTTCTGCGCACAATCGGGATATGAAGGAGTGGGTTGCACCGGAATCAAAAAGCACGAGTAAAGAAATCCCGTTTATGAAACATTTACCTTGGATCAGATATCTGGAGTTTGAGGCTTCGACACCACTAAGAGTGAAGACTCTTCCCGTGGTCCTCGGTTGTTCGGGTTAGTTCTGTAGGCCTCCACCATTCTGCTATCTCTTAGGGTGTGGGTAGTCCCTTTGGAAGTGACCCTTCTCCTTACAGTTATAGCAAGACAGGCCCACTTGTCTGCACTCTGAAACAATGTGTCCGGGCTTACCACACTTGAAACAAATGACCCGGGTTGGAAAGGTAATGGGTCTGCTACCATTACTACCAGGAAACCCCACAGCAGCTCTTTGGTGATTAAGGCATTGACCATACGACTTATGGGGAATGGTGTAAGGCTTCCCACGGTTCTGCTGCCCAGTCTTCTTGTCCTTCATCCCATATCCTGCACATGTTGACCAAAACCGAGAACTGACGGACTCCTTGATAGTTTATAGCTTGCTTTACCTCAGGTCGCAAGCCATTCAGAAAATTCACACACTTGGAGCTCTCTGCATCCCTTCCTTGGTAGTGAGGGAAATACCTTACCAACTCTTCAAACTTAGCCGCATACTTGGCTATCATCCTGTTCCCTTGCTTGAGCTCCAGAAACTCCATCTATTTCTTGTTCCTCACATCTTCTGGGAAATACTTCTCCAAAAATGCCTCCTTGATGGTCTCCCACGTCACTACCCGGCCTTCCGCCTCCATGCATTGGCGGGTGTTATCCCACCAATACTCGACTTCTTCCGCCAGGGTATAGGTGCTGAAGGCAACCCTTTGCTCCTCGAGACATGCCATAATCCAGAAGATCTTCTCAATCTCCCGAATCCAGGTTTGAGCACCATCCAGGTTGTACCCTCCATGGAACGAAGGAGGATTGTTGCGCTAAAAGCGGTCCAACCCCTGGTATTCCACAGCTCCCGTAGCTTCTCCCCTATTCTGATTTCCCAAAGCTTGAGCTAAGGCTTGGAGAGCATCAGCTATAGAACAATCATTCCTACCGACCATCACTTACTGCGCATAACAAGAAGTGAGAACCCAGAAGGAATACACACAAAACAAACACCAAGCTATACTATACAGACCCTCTACTATTTGTATTCTGGACTGCTTGCCATAATGTTCCCTTGCATTGTCTTGAATTATACAGATGGCTAGTCTAATAATTCCTAACAAAGCATAAAAACTTATGGTATAGCAGACGTGAGAAATACAAATATACTATGATCATACTAACAGTGACACCCTACACAAGTTCAAACACAAACAATCACAATCCATTACAGAATAGCTAGTCACTTTAGCAATCAACATTCAACAACCAACATAACTTGCATAGAGAAACATAGCAAACTCATAACTCACTGGTCGAAAGGTTTAACCTGGCTCTGATACCACTAATGTAACGACCCGCTACGTCGCTACTGTATCACAAACTCTTAATCACGCCATTATAAGGTTTTAAATGAAAACTCCTTGATAATTTAATTTGATTATGAAATCAATAGTAATTTTTTTTCGCGAGCACATAATGACCATCATAAAATAAACACATAAATAAGATACGTATAAGACATCTCAATTATATATATATATATATATATATATATATATATATATATATATATATATACAAAAAGTAGTTTAATCGTAGGTACAATTAATTATGTCTAAAATGTATAAGTTTTTCAAATTAAAACAAGAAGTTATACAACGAAAGGTACATTATCAAAATACAAAACATTGTCGGGTTCTGATCCATTGTCATTCTGGAAACTTAGCGGCTCCAACCCAAAAGAGGTCGTCTTCCCGGTTACCTACTGTTGTCTTTCTGCTCACACAAACACAATTCGTGATTATCACAGGTACCAAACCACACGTTACAACAAGGCAAATATGAGTTTATCATATTAAAAACAATAGATAACATCAGTTAAGGAAGGCAATCCAAACATTACAAAATCAGCTTAATGTCCAAGCATTTCATCACACAACCAACACGAACAATCATTCAACAACATTCCACAAGTCAACTTATAATGCCCAGCATGATGCATGCTCCAGACTCATCTCTTAGCATGCAATGTTGTACCATCCCGGAAATAGTCCATCCCTGTGGTCTTGATGATGCAGTAGCTTGTCAAGGTCACTTTGTCATGCACAGGCTGCTCCCCCCAGTGGTGATCAGCCCCGGGGTGTCAGAAGGAGTTCCTAACAAATGTGGCCCCCAGTAGCCCGGTACCCTACAGCCAATCATCCTATTTCCATCATGCAAATGTCGTATGTCCCATGGGCACCATCAATGCATCACCCAGCCAGGAACAAATATGTCCTGGATAGGTTAATACGTCATGCACCCCCATGTACATACACACCATCAAAATCACAGGCTACCTCAACATGGGCTCATCGATGCACTAACCGTGGTCCTTGTAAGGGTAACCACCCAGTCCCAGCATCTCACGATTCTATACATAGCCTATCACCATGGCACCATCAATGTATGACCCAGCCAGGAATAACCCGTCCTGGATAGGATACTCATCATACACCCCGTGGGTATGTATGTATCAATGTATGACCCAACCAGCATGACCCGTCCTGCATAAATTCGCCGACTTCTGCTCCTGTCATGAGGTTCCTCTTGACGTGAGGGGTTCGTGGCAGATATGGTGGTCCTCGAAGGTTAAAGGTGATGCAAAGGGTTTGAGAAAGAGAGATTTCTAGGTAAGTTTAGAGAGAGAAAGGGGAAAAAATGCAAAGATGAAGAATAGAAGAGCACGCTTCCGTTGCACACTTTGCTGCTTATAAACACTGTTGACAAGACATGTCCACCAAGCGTGTATGAAAGAAAAGGGCCTTGAAGCCCGAAGGCATGTGAAAAACAAAATTTTTAAAGCGGAAACACACATACCACACAAGAATCATTATTTAGGACATAGATGTTACCTTGTTTATATTCAAAATTTGATGATCAAGGATAGGCTTGAAGATACAAGCCCTCTAATGTTGATCCACACCACTTCTTGTCAAGACTCAAGAACACTTCTTGAAGGCTACCAACAAACACCAAAGGAGGTAGGCTAGGCACACCAATGGAGAGGAAGAAGGTTATGTTTTAAAGTGTTTTTACTTATCTAAGAGGCCCACCAATATCATCTATTGGTGAGCCT
>QARZ01040617.1:17314-36171 GCA_013407115.1 Glycine latifolia
CCCTAGGCAATGTATAAATTGTTGTTTTACTCATTTCAGAAACTAGAATCCCAATATCCCTATTATGAATCCTAACCCTAAACATCTTAATAGAATGGCCAGTCCCAATTAAGAATAATGCAGTGAAGAACAGAATAAAACAAAGCAATTATGGTAATTCTTATTAAAACCAATCAAGACATAGAGGAGTTCTCATAGGTTCATGGCTCAACCACAATACAAGAATTTATCCAAACATACTCAGAACTGGTATTACTTCCATAACTAACATGTTCCTAGAGAGAAATTACCAGAGGAAAAGAACAGATTACACAGAGTTGTTATTCTACAATTCCTCAATGCTTCCAATCTTCTCCCAAGGTTCTTCAATGGCTTCTTTTGCAGAATTCTTCAAGAGGTTCAGTAAAAACCTCTTCTTTGTGACCCAGAAGTCTCTTTTTATCCCTCATACGTTCTAGGTTTTAAATCCAGTAATGAGGAACTGTTCCCCAAGCTAAATCAGTGTCAAATCTTTTAATTCAGGAAATATTGAGCTTGTGGCGCGAGTAGCGTGGAGTCCCACGCTGATCGTGTGGGTCATTTGAGTTGAAGGCTTGAGTTTGATATCATGGCGGTACTTGCGTGGATGGCCACACTAACAGCGTGGCTTGTTCGAGTTGGCAGTTTGGTTTTCAGCATCTGGCACGATTGGCGTGGTGGTTGGCGCTACTAGCGTGGGCTCTTCGAACTGAATATTTGATCTTTACCCTCTAATGTTGATCGCGCGGGAGTCCACGCGATTAGCATGGCTTGTTCGAGAGCACTAGCTTGCTCTTTTTGCTTCTTTTCCTCTCTTGTTGGTTCCTAAATGACAAAATAACTAAGAAATTAAATTAATATGCAATTAAATAATAATTTACCAAATCCTAATCTAATTTACTCAGTCTTAAACAACTTATTAATCAATTAATCCTAAAAACTACTATATGCTGGAGGCATATCAACTTATAAGAGCTACCGGATAGAGAAACCGGAAGAGCTCGTAACCCCTTTTGATAAGGTTACCGGATTAGGAACCCGGATGAGGTTGGGAGGAACCTTGGACTTGTGAAGTACCAAGGTAATAACTCGGATTAGGTCGGATGAGGTCGGAATAGGTCAGATGAGGTCGGAGGAGGAAGGAACATTAGACTTAGTCTTTTTACACGTGTTGACTCCCTGCTGGTTGTTTTGATACGGGAAGGCTCTCATGTTATTTTTAGGACGCGTGTTAACTTACAGACTATATAAGATATGCACAAGTGAGATATTTTAGTAGTAACCTTATTTCCACGGTCTTTGCTAAAACACTTTCTCTCTCTTGATCCATATTTTCCTCCATTGTTAAAGTGAGAAAAGTTTCTTAGATAACCATTTCTTGACCTAAACCCCTTCACATCCAACGTGAGGATTGAAGAGAATAACCTTATAAACTAGTTTCTACCCTTTGTTAGTTGTAAAAACCATCAAGTGAGGAGATCATTTCTCTAAAGGAAGTGCAAAGTTTCAACCTTTAAGAGTTAGAAGGCACTTTAAGGACATCCAAGCTTGGAGAAGCTATTTTCTAGCCTTTCCTTGACGTTTTTAAGGTAGGACACGTGAGTTTTACCATTTCTTTGGAGTTTGATTTTCAGAGGAAAAATGACCCATATGAGTTAGGTTTGGTTTTAGGTGATGATTCTTTGGAAAAATATGCTTAGGAAGTTGTTGTGATGAAGGTTCAACTTTGAGAGTTAACTTTTCTGGGTTTTGGGTATTTTGTTATGCCCGAATAGATCTTTGTGGGGTTTACAAGTCACTGGTTGGTTGTGTATGGTTGAGATCTAGAAAAGAACTAGGTTCTTTTCATGAAACGGTTGAGAACCGTTCTTGATATCTTTATTGCCTGTTGTAGGGCATGATAAAGAAGATATTGGTGGTCGTGCACATGAGGTTGGAAAGGACGGTGCTGGAATCAGAGAAGGTAAGCTCTCTGTTCTTGGGAGTTTGTTCCCTTGATTGTGTTCCACCATACTCCTAGGGAGTGATGGTTATTGGATGTCATGGTGCGTGTATTTACATTGTGTGTTATTGCTTTTGATTGAAAACATACATGTAATGGAGATGTGCACTGGTTGTCTAATCTGTATAACTGGATATACAATTGTGTACGTGGAGTGCATTGGTTGGCTAAGTTGTATATCTAGTTATACATTTGTGCATGTCTTTGGTGGAATTCACGTGGAGTCCGGGGTCTGGGACCTCAGGCGGAGATACGTGATGTGTACACGGAGTACACTGGAAGATATACAAGAGTGCACTTTATGTGTACAGGCTATCTAACTTGTATATCTTATATGCAATTGTGTATGATATCTGCACTGGCTGGCTAAATTGCATATTGGTGATGGAATGGTATGTTGGTGTGGTTATGTACATGTATTATTTTATTAAAGGTCGGGTTGGCTATGTTAATTGTAATGCCAATACAAATGCCATGTACTGTGAAAGTGAACTAAGGGGAGGTGTAACTCCTAGAACCCTGAGTTTACTGAGATTGTATCTCACCCCGGTTGGGGATTATATTTTATTGCAGGTGATAGCCAAAGAGCGGAGGACGAAGTCTGGGGTAAGAGACCAATTAGGGGTTGTTCGGTGGATCTCAATTAAGAGGCCGTGTTGGCCGAGGCCGGGTTGGCCACTAATTGAGGACCCCAGATAAGAGGTCGAGGCCAGGTTCAAAGGAGCGGAAATCGGAAAGCGGTCTTGAGCGAGCCTGTTGGCTCAATTTTGTTGTACTTTTTGTAACACGGTATGGGTTGTACTATGATGTATCTTGTGGAACAGAACCCGGGTGCCGGGATGTATATCATAATTCCATACATAATGTTTTAGTTGTATTGTATGATGAAAGATGATGTCTTGTTTGTTTTAATGCTTCCGTGTTTACTTAATTACGTTAAGTATTGTTGCGCTTATGACCATATTATAATGTTAATGAACCGGATGCATACAGGATCATTACAATCACTAGTGGGGGGAGCGGCCTATGCACGACAGAGTGACCCTGACATTCTTCTGCATCATCTGCCTGTAATGGTCTATATTCGGGATGGTACCACATTGCATGCTGAGAGATAAGTCAGGAGCATGCATCATTCTAAGCATTATAGGTCAGCTTGTGGAATGTACTTGGATGGTTTTTCCTTGTTGTTTGCGTGATGAAATGATTGAGTATTGTGATGATATTCGTGATGCTTGGATTGTCTTCCCTAACTACTGTTATCTGATGCTTATTGTTTTACATGATAAACTCACATTTGCTTTGTTTGTACCGTGTGGATTGGTACATGTGATGATCGCGAACCTTCATTCGTGTGAGCAGACGAACAACATTAGGTGACTTGGAGGGAGGTATCTTTTGGTTGGAGCCACCGAGTTGCCGAGATGACGATGGATCAGATCCCGGATAAGAGTTGTGCCTTGATAATCAACTATTCCTTAAATTAATCTCTGGTTTTTCTTTTGAAAAGCTTGTACGTTTGAATATTTGTAAACATAACTAAATTACATTTTTACCTATGAGTGATTTGCAATGTTAATTGTACTCTTATCTACGTATGTACTTCATGGTGTTGATTATGTATTCGCGGAAATTATTTTACTACTATTTCCTTAAGCAAATGCAAGGGATTTTCATTAAACCCTGTTATTAAAGTAATTAAGAATTAGTGATACAGTAGTGACGAGGTGGGTCGTTACACATGTTGTGTGTTTATTTTCAAGAAAAACTATGTTTTAAACTAATGGGATGCGATATATTATTATTGATGTATGTTTGTCCTTGTTGTGTGCTTGTTTTCAAGAAACACTGTATTTTTAACTAATAGGATACGATAAATTTGTTATTGATGAATAAAACTGTGAATGATGTTGTTGTTGTAATGATTAGATTTTTGGGAAAAGTCTTAATTACAGAGGAGACTCTGCCCAAAATTTTATAATATGTTCTCTTATTTAATTCTTTATTAAATTTTTAAATGGTAATAAGAGTTTGTTTTCTATATTGTAGTCCTCATCTTTAATTTAGAATTTTCCTAAAATACCAGTCTCATGGTAATATGGATTTTGAATAAATGAGGTTTGTGTTGTCTGAAGACCTAGGGAATACGAATCTTAGGCATATGTTATATAGATGTGAAATGTGATTGTTTGTGATGTTGATGATGATATTGAAATGAGATTATGTTGATGATTATATTAATATGAGATGATATCGATATTTATGATGATGGTGTCGAAATGAAATGATGTTGATGATATTAAAATGAAATGATATTGATGTTGTTGATGATATTAAGATTGAGATGATATTGGTGTTGATGATGACATAAATGAGAGACGATGTTGATGTTGATGATGTCATCGTGATGGATGTATGTAGTACATGAGGGGTGCAGTGACCTGTTGGATTGCAGGGAAGAGTTTACGAATTTTAAGCATTCCTAAAGAGAGAAAGGGATTGCTTAGAATTTCTGTCTTTATCCACGGTTAGTGCATTGATGAGCCCATGTTTGTATCCTGTGTATGTACATGGGGGTGCATGACTTATTGGATTTCCTTACGAGGAAGAGTTTCTAAAATTTAAGCATTCTTGAAGAGAGAAAGGGATTGCTTATAATTTCGGTCTCTATCCACGACCAGTGTATTGATGAGCCCATGTTTCATACTTCATAATTGCATGGAAATAGAATGAAGGCAGTGTGCACATGTGGTTTTTATGAGGATAAAAATGCGGGTACTAGGGGGCATGTCACTCGGTTTGGAATTCCCTTGAGACTTTGGCTGATCACCATGGGGGGGCGGAATGGCCAATGCACGATAGGATGACCTCGACAAACTACTGAATCATTTTCCTAAGTGAAAGGCTATTTCCAATGGTACCACATTGCATGGTGAGAGTTGAGTCAGGTGCATGCATCATTCTGAGCATAATTGATTTGAATTGTTGAAAAAGTTGATGACTAGTTTGTTGAGTATGTGTTTTCTTGCTAATCATTGTCATCTGGTATTTGTTGATCTTGTATAATAAACTCACCCTTACAATTTTGTATTGCGTGGTTGGTACCTGTGATGATCGCGAACCTTCGTTCGTGGGAGCATATGAGCAGCAATACGTGATAACATTGAAATTTACTTTGGGAGAGAGTTGTGTTTTGCTATATACACACACACACACATATATATATATATATATGTGTGTGTGTGTGTGTGTGTGTGTGTAAAAAACTGAATTATGTTCTGACATGTGAATGATATATATTCGTTTAATATATTTATATATATGTAATTATTTACGTATTTGTGCGATGTCTTGTGAGTGTAGTATCGCAAAAAAAATTTACTTTCATTTTCATAATCAAATTATTAGAGTTTTCATTAAAAATTTAGAAATTATACTTTTATAGTGATATCGTAGAGACGAGATGGGTCATTACAATCTGCACATTGAAGGTGTATTCAATCCAATTCTGATTTCTTTGTGGATTTTAATCTTGATTAAGGTATAATTGAGCATTTTTAGTTTAATATTTTTCTATTATTCTTAGCTTATTTCAATTTTATTGGACTTTTATTTTTTCACTTTAACTCAGTTTTTGTTTTAGGAAATAATTGGGTTTAATTGATAATTATTGCTTATTTTCATATTTTGTGCTTACTTGACCTATCTTCCTTGTGCAGGATCTATAGGATTCTACAAAAATCCAAATGGAGCATATGAATTCTCCCTAGAAAGATAAGGAAAAGAGCTACAATTTTGTTAGAGATAAACCGAGACCAATTCTGTCATTTTGAGGGTCAGTTTAGGCTTGGAAGTTAGAGCCTCTACACTTTAGCTTTAGACTGCTAGTTAGGCTTTACATGGTGTAATTAGCATAATTAGTTAGATTACATGGGCCTAAACAGAGCCCATCCTTTCCTACTGACTCAGTCACTATATATTAGTGTAGTTAGTTAGTTAGTTACTTCATTTGGTACAAATAGAAATGTTAGCTTCTTGTGCAAGTTTTCAGAATCAAAATCTTTTCTCTTTTTTCTCTTAACTATTCTTCATTGTTCTTCAGTTTTCTTCTTCATTTCATTTGTTCTTCTATTTTCTTGCACAAATTTCGTGGCTCTTCCACTGATGATGATCATGGAAGGCTATACAATCAATCAATTCAAGGATCCAGTCCAAGCAAGGAGAATTTGAGTTCTAGTTTGGTATTTCAATTTCTATGTGATTGTTCATTATCTTTTTCAATCCCCTCTTCGATTTTCATGATTATGAATGTGTTTAGGATTGAAAACAAATTAGGTTATGGATTTATGTCCTGATTTTGAATTTTAATCACAGATTATTTGGATGATATTTCAATTTGATTTGTGATTTCAATTGATTTATGAGTTAATTCGATTGAACTACTTCTAATGACATTGAATGAACCTTCATAATATGATCATTATCTAAGAACTATGATAATTTGCGTTGCTTGGTTTGGTGAATTGGTCTTATAAATTTGTTTTACAACATCTTTTATCAATTCTGTCAGTTTCTACATTTTTCTTCAATTTTAGTTTGCGTTTCTGCACTTATTGTTTCATTGTCTGCAAATTGTTCGATAAAAGTCTCCCTGTTGTTTACCAATGAATTGAATTTGAAACCAAATTGATCGTATCTCTGAGTCGACCTAGGTTAATCATGTGCTACAAAATTAGCGTAGTTTTATTTGTTTTGTATCGATTCGACATTCGTTATCAGGTACCAAGGGGTTTTGAGTTGATAGGGTTTCAAATCTTAGTTTTACTCTTGTGGGCTTCAAGGGAAAAGTAGATTGTTAGGGAATTGCTTATGCATAGTGTTTGTACTTAAGTTCTCTAATAGTGGAATGTTCTGAGGGATCTTAGAACAACTGGATGTAGGTCATCTTAAGAACTAAACAAGTATAAATTTTGTGTGTGATTCTTCTTTTCTCTATGTACTTGTCAAAATCTAGAAGTAGTGTACGTCAGGGTGGACGTGGCCAAGGTAGGCTCTAGATCTTGTATGTCAGATGGTGAGTGGACTATGTTAAGAGGGGGAACCTGCAAAACAAAGGAGAGGACTTTGACGCTCAAGTAAGTGAACCAATCTTATGAGAACAAGAAAATATTTATAAGCATATGTATGCCTGAGTGTGAGTTCACAAGTGTGTTTTGGTGTGTTACGATGTGTTTTTCCATGTTGTCAAGGGTTAGAGAGAAGCTGGTATTTATGGAGTGAGGGAGGAGCCTCGGGTCCTTAAATGTCGAGATTGTTACAGTGGTGTAACAACCCTTGCAGATAATTATTAGCCTGTACATAATAGCTAACAGATAATTAAGTTTATAGATAATTTGTACCTTGTAGATAATTTGTAGCTTGTCGATAATACGATGACTTATAGATAATTAAATACCTGCCACTTGATAAGGAGGTTGCAACATTATCAATAATATTCAAATATGAGAGTGCTAGAGATAACTTGTTGGCCTAACAGCCCGGCTGTTGAGGGGGAGATGTAACGACTCAGATTACAAGTTTCTTGGTGAATGCTTCATGTGTGTATTATATTAATTAATTATATGTTTTGGTGTATGTTTTATTGTATTAATTACTGTCCTGAGTGCTTATAAACACTGTTGTGCTGTGGTTGCTGGCTGTACACGTTAAGTGGACGTGCTGTGTCAGCCGTGTTTATAAGCGGCAGGCTGGCACAGCAGAAGCTTACTCTTCCTTTCTCCAACCTTAGCGTTTTCTATTCTTTTCTCCCAAATTTACTCATACCCAGAATGTCACACCCTAATATTTTCAATAACTGCAAATATATGTTGATTGCAATATTCTTGTACAAATTATTGAAGTAAGTGTTAAGTTATGAGAAATGTGATTAGCTTATATTTAAAGTATTTGTGTGAAACATTAATTAGACATATTACAAAAATGTTTGAAAAGAAATGACCATATCACCCTTCCCTTGAAGTTGAAATTACAGAAATACCCTTAAAGTGAAAATTACACAAATACCTTTGGATATTTTAGAAATTACCATAATACCCTTGAGGCTAAAATTGCCTAGACACCCTTAGAGATTTTGTGAAAACTTGATGAAATTACAGAGTACTCTTAAATGGCAAATTATCAAAATACTTTGTGACAGAAAACCCTAGAATAGAATTTCTATGAATTTTATAAGGTAATAATTTTGACACTTTATTCAGAAGAATTCAAACATCAGAAAAAAATGAAAAAAATGATAAATAGAATCTATGGAATTTTCTCTTAATTGTAGGAAGTACAAACTTATTTAATAAAATGGTTTAGGAATTTTGATGGTCAGAAGCAGAACGGACCAATCAGAATAAAGATAAAAGCAGTCTTGTATGAAAAGTCTGTGTAGCACTCTGTATAAGATTGTTTGTGAATACTTGTATTGTAACTGGAGTCAGTTTCTAGGAATCTCTAGAATTCTATTATTCAATATTATCTTTAGGTAGAAGAATTCGAATTGAACTTTACTTCCTACTAGAAAATGCCATGTGTAAAGTAAGGATGAAACTAGATTCTTTTTCATTTAAAAGATGACATATGAATACAAAAGAAACCATACAATTTTCTCTTCTTTAAAAAGGAAATGAAACATGATATAGAAGGAGGAAAGAAAGATAAAAATCTTTCCCATGGCTAAAGCAAAGTCCAGTGAAAAAGGGAAGAAAAAGGGCCAAGAAGTCATGCTTTGGGCAATATTTATGCAAGATAACATGAAAAGAAGCAAAACTTCACTTCCTTCCCTTGTGGTCACATGAAAGAACAAGAAAAAGGGAGAAGCTTCATGACATTTGACAAGTGGTGGGACACTTGCCATGTGAAGAATGGAGAAGGTGTAACATCCAAAAAATTTGATTATGTCGATTATAGATAAAAAGAGAAATTACAAAAATGTTTGAAAACGATTGACCATATTACCCTTTCCTTGAAGAGGAAATTACCAAAATACCCTTAAGGTAAAAATTACCAAAATACCCTTAGATATTTTGGTTAGATATTTTGAAGTGGAAATGACAAAAATGCCCCTGGAGTAAATGGCAAATTACCAAAATGCCCCTGGATATTTTGATTAGATATTTTGTAGAAAAATCTCTAGAGTCTATCTTAGGTAGAAGAGTTTGAATTGAACTTTACTTCTTTCTAAGAAATGCCATGTGTGAAGTTATCTTGAAATTGGATTCTTCTTCTTCATAAAAGGTGACATATGTACACAACGTGACATGAAAGGAAGAAAAATCTTCTCCTCTTCCCTTGATAATCACGTGAAAGAGGGAGTAGGAAGGAAGGATATTTCATGACTTACATACATGATATAAGGACAAGTGGAAGACACTTGGAAGAAAGACATCATGACATAGGAGATTTTTGTATAAAGTGGAAAGATATTTAGAAAGAGTAATTATGAGTTTAGTTAAGATGCAATGGAATAAAAAGAAACAAAAACATAAGACCAAGCAAGCTTATATGTGAGATTTGAAGCTATATGGAAGTGAAACCATGTGTAGGTTAACGTGTAAGCTCTAGAACTTTGTATAAAAGATAGTTTTTCAACCAAGCTTAGAAAAAATCAGATTTGGCTTCTTGAAAACTCCATTCCACGTGCACATAGCCATTTAATGAAGGAATCTTTATTCTTGCTTAGAAAGCATGCATTTAATGCATAAAATTAAAATATCTTTAGGTCATGATTACTTAGTTGCTTTAGAACCAAACTAAGGACTAACTAGACTTCAATCCTAACTAATTTCGTTCCCTAGACTTCTATCCTAACTAAAATTCTCCCTATAAATACTCCTTTGATTTAGAATTCTGCACAAGACATGATATCTCTCCCTCAAACTCCATGGCCATCTCTCTTTCTTTTTCTCTCCACACTTTGCTTCATTCTTCTCACTTTTTCCTTGACATCAAAACCGTATCCTTTCACTTCTATTGCCTTCTTCACCTTTCCAAAACATCAAATACTAGACAAGACTTTCATTCTTTCAAGATCTTGAGGTGCAGCCAAATAATTGGAGGAATTGGAAGAAAACTTGTTTGAGGTAGGTGAAAGTTAGGTTTATTTATCATTTGATTCTTGAGATTATTCGTATGGCTGTAAGCTGAATTTTGGACTGTTTTGAAATTTCCATATCTCCCTCTATACTTAACCAAACGAAATGTTTGACCACTCAATTTAAAGCTTAGGATGTCCTATATGTTTTCCTAGAATATGGGACCAAACTAAGTTGTGAATCATTCCCATAAATTATTTTAGCTCAAGCTGTCCGAAACTATCCACACCCAAACAGCTCCTGCCATCCATTTTACAAAATTTATTTCTCTCTTATTTATTACTCAAATAAGGTGTATGATATATGAAATTAAAGATCTAAATGTCAAATATAACGTATAAAAAATTCATCTAAAACTAGAAGTTTTACTGCTTGAAATTGTGAAAACACTAGGAGATGTTAGTGTGGAATTTTGAGACTACTGGCAGATTTGAAGTTCTATTTTTTAAAATATTATATCTAGAGTTTTATAACTCCAATTGAGGCATGTGATACCTTTTTAGAAATCTTAGGAAGTCTAGTTTAACATATTAAAAGATGAGAATTTAATGACTGTTAGATGAGTATAGATTATAGGAAGAACCGAATCATATGTAGTAAGAAATCTTGTTGTTGTAAGACATCTTGTTGTTATGATGTTCTCTGTTATGATTTTCTTTTGTGATGATGAAATCTTGATGTTTTGTGACATAATTGTATGACATGAGTTATGTAGCTTTGCATGTCATTGAGCATGTCATGTGCATTAAGAAAGATAAAAAGATAAGACCTGAAGGGTGATATGTTAAGCCGAGCACGACCCTGAGGGAAAGACTAAAGAAAGATAATACCTGAAGGGTGATACAGTTAAGCTGAGCACGACCCTGATGGTACCCAACGGGTGATATGGTTAAGCCGAGCATGACCCTGCGGGAAAGACATATTGACCCAAGGGTAAGCTATGTATTGACATGATTGAATATGATGCTTGCATTAAGGATGAAGTATGAGATTATTTTTAAGTGTTTGTGAATAAAATGAATCTACTTCGGGTTATATGTTTATGAAATTAAAAATCAACTATAATTGTTCACATGTTTTCTTAATAAACCGAAGTAGTTGGAATGATGACGATGACACTATATGATAAGTAAATTTTTCATCTACTGGGAATTCTTTGGAATTCTCACTGTTTTAGTATGTTCACGTGTCATTCCAGACAAGTAAATCGAAAGGAGGAGTTACAAAGTGAGGACAAGTTGGAAGATTTCTTTTAATGTTGCAGACTTGTAGTATTTTGTTATATGCTTTGTAATATATGGACATTACTATTATTGTAGGGAATATTATTTACAAGTTATTACTAAGTTGTAATTTATTAAAGAGACCAAAAAGTCTCTACAGGCTCAATATAAGCGTAATTTTCTAATATTGAGATAAGTTTTTATCAATCGATTTTGGTTAAAAATTTTACGTTAGAAAAGTTAACATCTTCTAGTTACTTATTATGACCTAGGCATAATATAGTAATTGGAAGGGTGTTATAGAAGGAGGAAGAAGTTTTAAGACAAAGACAAGTGGTGGGACACTTTTAAAGGAAACATAATGACTTGGAAGATTTTTTTGTATAAAGTAAAAGAATAATAATGAGTTTAGTTAGGATGTAATGGAATAAGAAGAAACTAAGTTATGATGGAACTAAATGAATGAAACTAGCTAAGAAGGGCAATTATGTCCTTGAATATTATATTATTTTCGAAATACTATATAAATGAAAAAAAAGACCTTAAGTGGAGGTCATTTTCAAGACTTTCTCCCTACATACCATACCACACGTGAACTTCCTTTCCCACATCCCTTTCATTTCACTTTCATCCTCTACTTTTCAAAGCCTAAATCAAGTAGGAAAAAGACCCCACCTTCTTGAAGAAATCACGTGTAAAGCTAGCAACTCTAGGAAGAGAAAGACAAGCTTATTAAGAGGTTACAAGGTATGTATAGGGAAGCTTTATGATAAAGATAGTTTAAGTAATTGTTTGTGTTTGAATAAGTGCTTGAAGTTTTGTGTAGGATGAATTGTATCTGAGAAATTGTTGAACTCAAGTTATAGTTATATGATTGAGTGCTTGAATGAAGTTTCATGTGTTGTTGAGTGTTTCTATACATGGGTGATATGTTGTGTACTTGAATAACCAGCTGAGTTCTGTACTTGATTTATGTTGAATTTCTAAATAAAGTATATGAGACAGTGATAGAAAATTTATGTTGAAGATAAAATGACTGAGTTATGTATAAGTCTCATGTGTCTCATAAGAGTTGCCTCAGAGTGGAGGTGTGACTCAGAGAGGAGGTGTGTCAGATAGTTACAAGAATTGAATTCGTGCGTTCAGACAAGAGAAGTCTGAGCTAGGGGGTGACTCTTGCGGTGGGGAATCACGCCACCCATGATGATCACATGAAGTGTGGGTGAGAACCTGTGCAACACCGGGAGACCCTGACTGGTCGGATCAGTTCTGGACCACTGGGATAGGGCTATCTTGACAATTGGTACCAAATATTGAAAAGTTTAAGAGAATCATGCATCATGATAAGAGTCTAAGAGAATCATGCATATTTGAGGATATTGTTATGAATATCTGCATATTGAATATATTATGTTACTTAAATTATGTTTATCATAAACTTACCCTATGTTTTGTGTCTGTGGTTGACACCTGCAATGACCTCAATTTTATTTGGGTGAGCAGATGAACAGTAAAGAAAGATTGGCAAGCTGAAAAAGGACTTTGCTGAAGATGTTAGTTGGAGATGTTCTGTCATGATAAAATGTTTTAGTTATTTGTACTATGTAATAGAATTGATATCAGTTTGTATATTATTTTACAGTATATCCGAGTTATAAATGTTAACTAAAAATGGAATTCTTTTTGAATATCAGTTAATAGTAACTTTGGTTCAATATTTTTAAGCAAATTGACAAAGAATTTTCATTAAAAATTAATAATAATAAGATGGTAAGTTGCGGCGTTACACAGAAACCTTCCTCCCTCAACCCTTTTGTACCACCTTCAACCCACGAGAACCACTGTCGTTGCCACGATATCTCGACGCTAAAAAGGAGCTCATGGTTGAAACAATAACTCAGGACAACACGTCGTGTAGCTGCAAAACGAACCTCTGGTTAGGTAAGGGGAGCTTATCATGTCTGATAACAATTTCAGGTAGCATGGTTGAGGACCAGGGAAGTCCAACCATGGCGATGATTGCATGTCCATGTGTGCATTATTTTCCAGAAAGTTGTGTCTTTGAATGAATGGAATGGGTTATGCTTTATGTTCATTGATTAGTGTTGTGTTGATGTTTAATGGTATTCTGGTATGGTAGTTTGGAAAGGGGGAGATGATGTTGTAAGAACTCCCCGTGCATGCGCGTGGAGTTGGCATTTTGATGCTGAAAAGCTCCCAAAACACTTTGCAAAAGTGTTCATGAAGGTGCTGAGTACCGGGTAGGGTTGGTCGAGTTGTATATACATGTGCTTGTGATAACGGCTGCTGAGATGAGTTGGTCGAGTTGTATATATATATGCTTATGATGTCGGCTGCCGAGATGGGTTGGTCGAGTTGTATATACATGTGCTTGTGAAAACGGCTGCCGAGATGGGTTTGCCCAGTTTTATATATATGCTTATGATGTCGGCTGCCGAGATGGGTTGACCGAGTTGAGCGGATTACGTAGCATGCATATGTGCAGGCAGAACGTGACAGTCCTGTTGGATATAGGGGGAACAACTTGAAGCTTGAAGCTTAGGCAATGGGTTGTTTTGAGCTTTTCACATGCCTTGAAGAATGTAATGAAGTGTATAAAGAGGCCAATCTGTTGATCCTTGCATTGCATATACTTAATCATTTATATGCTTAAATGTTTTCATCAAAGAATTAAAGCAATTTTTGAAAAAGAACTCAATAGGCAATGTTTTTGAAAAAATGCAATTATTACTGGTTTAATCGATTACACTGAGAATTAATCGACTATTTGCTTCGTTTTTAAATCTGGAAAAGCTTTGAAAGAACAATTTAATCGATTACCATTGCTTGTAATTGATTACATAGTGTTAAAAGAAAATCATGCTTCATTGCTTTAATCGATTACCATTTCTTGTAATCGATTACATAAGATTCTTAGAAAAGCTTGTTACACTTATTTAATCGATTACCAATTCTTGTAATTGATTACACAAGGCTTTTCATGAATACATGTATCACTGCTTTAATCTATTACAGCTAATTTTAATCAATTATTTTGCTCATTGTTCAAACCCAGAAATGCTATGAACACTTTAATCGATTAAGTGACAATTTAATCGATTACACAAGGCTTTTTAATCGATTATTTGGCGCATTTAATCGATTATACTTAGTTGAAAAAATCTGTTATAAATAAAAGCGAGGCTTGGCTTGGTTTTCTATCTGAATACTTCAAATTTTCTGAATACATACAAGTCATCACAAAGTTAGAAAGTGATTTTCTAGGTTAAGCTACTTCTTGTCCCACTCTTTAATCTTCATGGGTATTGAATGATTTCTTGGGCAAGAGTTTTCAAAGAAGAATAGGAGAGCATGTTCTGAAATTCATTTGTTCATTCAACTCTGATTGGTAACTCACATGCATTCATATTCATTGGATCATCGAGTTGTTTCTCTCCATTCTCTTTGGGTGTAAACTTGTTTTGCAATTTTGTTATTTTGATGCTATTGTAATTTGTTCTTTGAAGCTTGTACTAGAGTAGTGTTCTCTAGGAAAGAACAGAGTAGTGTTCTCTGGTTCTTGTTCTCTAGAAGTCTAATAGGGTTTTAGATTTCTTGTCTTTATCTAGAGTTGATAAAGAGGGTTTTGTAATATTGTAAGAACTGAAATTTATAATAGTGGAACTCTAATCTAGTGTTGATTAGAAGAAACTGCATGTAGCTTCTTTTGTGAAGTGAACCAGTATAAATTCTTGTGTTAATTTTCTATTCCTTAATCTCTATTAGTCATCTTGATTATTTGTTCTTGGCATTTTTATCATTGCTCAACAAGTTCAGTTTTGAGCCATTGATTTCTTGAATTGAGTGGTTTGATTGATTAAAAGTATTCTTGGTTTTAAAAGTGATTAAGATCCTTACTTTGATTTGATAAAGAAATTTCAAAAGACCAAGTTTTAACCAATTCACCCCCCCTTCTTGGTTATTGTGGGTATTCCTATTGTTTTCAAGTCCCTGCTGGCGGGCGTCGGCATACCGGGTTCCTTAGTCGGGATGATACCTTGGAGCTGTTGAGCTCAAGTTTGCTTTGAGTGAGTAAACTATCGGGTTCCCTAACTCAGATGAACTCGTGCTTCCTCGGGAAGAGAGCCACCGGGTCCTTTACTCGGTTGGGAGATTCTCTTTAAGGTTAAGTCCAAGCCTTGAACCCTTAACCACCTTGTCCGACTTCAATCGACCTCGTCTGACCTTGTTCGAATTCGTACCTTAAGTTATTAAATCCAGGCGCCAACCCGAACACCTAATACTTCACACTGGTTCACTTGTTTGTAGTGTTGTGTATGACTTATGCAACTACATTGAGGTCAGCCTATGTGATGGCTTGAGATGTTTGTACCTTGATAGAGCTATGGTGAGAGGCCATGTATAGATACGTGAGATGCCGGGACCGAGTGGTGAACCTTGCAAGGACCACGGTCAGTGCATCGATGAGCCCGTGTTGGGGCGGCCCTCGTTTGGGGCAGTATGTATGTAACATGGGAGGGTATGGAGATCCTAGCCAGGACGAGATGTTTCTGTGCCGGGCCATATGTTGATGGTGCCCATGAGAGACATACTTCATTTGCATGATGGAAATAGGATGATTGACTGTAATAGTATGAGAAGTACTGAGGGACCACGTCTGTAGGGAGATCCTTATGACACCCGTTTGACTGATCACCACGGAGGGGTGAGTCCTGTGCACAACAGAGTGACCCCGACGTCAACTACAACTATCATTTGAACCATGGATTTGGCCTATTTCTGGGATGGTACCACATTGCATGATGAGAGTTGAGTTAGGAACATGCATCATGCTTGACACTTTAATTTGAATTGTGGAATGTCCCTGGATGCGTGTTCATGTTGGTTGCACGTGGATATATCTGAAATTTGTGGTGATATTGTGACGCTTGGATAGTTTTCCTTGATTAATGTTATCCTTTGCTTGTTATTTTATATATGATGAACTCACTCTTACTTTGTAGTGCCATGTGGTTTGGCATCTGTGATGATCGCGAACCCGGTTTGTGTGAGCAAACGGACAGCAGTAGGTGAACCAGGAAGATGACAACTTTTGAGTGGAGCCACCGAGTTGTCGGGACGTCGATGTGATGAATCCCAGGTAGGGGTTATGTTTTGCTGATTACACCCCTGGTTTTGATAGTTACACCCATGTTTTGCTAGTTGCACCCCTGACGTTTAATATCTTACTTCATTTGTAAAACACTTGTACGTTTTAAATATGGATAATTGTACTTACAAATAAACTACATTTGATATATATATTTGTGCAATCGGGATGTTTTATATGTGCCTTGTTTATGTTTATGATCGTCATGTGATTGCGAAAAAAAATTATCACAGTTTTCATTGGCAAAACAAAAAGGGGTGTTCTTTTTATCCAAATTTACGTTAATGTTATGGTTAAGAGTCAGTGATTCAGTAGCGACGTGGCGGGTCGTTACAGGAGACGTCTATGCTCGTGTAGCAAGGATGACATGGAGGGTGGACACGTAAGTGGCCACGTGTATTTTGTGGACCCCGGATTGTACACTCTAACTCTTGGTTGTGTGAATCAATCTTGATATTAGAATTGATATGTGTGGGTCATAAAACTCTATTTTCTATGGTTTTGTATTAATTGGTTCGTTCTTGTTAATTTTTTTTACAAGACATTTGAGAAAAACCTTGATTTAATAACGGGCATGATTTTAATTGAATCTAAAAAATGATTAGGTAATTTCTTTTGAAAAGAATCTATTCACTACTACCTTTTAGATTACTGGCTATTCCAACATGTAGGAATTGTGCAAAAGTTGTACATTTAATATTACTTAAAACATATTATTGAAAATATTAATTACTTTTCACAATATTGTTATTTATTAATGTTCTTAACAAAATCTAGAAATTCCACGTGTGAGGTAGGCGTGGCCAATGTAGACTCCAAATTCTGCATGTCAAATAAAGTGTAGACTTTGCTTAAATGAGGAACCTGCAAAACAAAGGAAAAACACTCCGATGCTCAAGTAAGTACATCAATTTATAAGAGAATAATTGAGTGTGAGAACTCATCATAAGATGTAGAGAATGAGTAACTTGAGTAATGCATTCAAGTCTCAATGGGATGTATTGGAGTGAGAATTGAATGAGTTAGAGAGAACTTGTAGGTTGTATTTATAGCGTGGAGTATGGGCTTTGGGCCTTTGTTTGTTAGTAATATGTAGATAAGATAATAATAGATAATAGCAGGCAGTTATCTAATTTAAATATACGATAATGTGTACCTTATTGATATAATGTTACTTGTAGATAAGTAACAACTTATAGATAACTTGTTAGGATATGATAAGATAAGGTGGTTGCACTTATTTGAATATCCAGGCATAGTTGATATGTTGTTAATATTAAAATATGCGCTGTAGATATTAATATTCCTGTAGCAGGTCCATGTCCACGCTCATGTAGTAGGGCTGACAAGGAACTCGAACACATGTGTCCGGATTGACACTTGGAGGATGAATAAATATTATTTAATGTGGCAGTGGTGACGTAGAAGATGTCCACGTGTACAGTGACCCCATGATGAAGGCCACGTGTCATTTTACTATTTTTGACTGTACATAAGCCCCCAGCATTTATGGGCAAAAGAGGATGAAAGAGTGTCGATGCAGAATGTCCAGTATCATAGTATCATAGTAGTATAACAAGTGCTATGAGCCCTTGAGTTTGGACAAACGGTGTTATGTGTCGAGGTCAATAACTTTGTTGAGATCGACCAAAACTTTAGACTTACGAACCATGACGGTTTAGCGTAGTTTGGGTTTATGAACCTACAAGTTAACAAGGGCGGACCTCAGACCAAGGGCGGACCTTAGGTTTTGTAGAGTACCAAGGGTGGACCTTGGACACCTATTCCTGCAAGCTTGTATTTTTGCAAAAGAAAGCTCAACAAAAATAAAGTGTATCGAAGGTAGACCTTGTGTACCTTGAGTTTCTGCTTGGGAAACTTAGTAATGAGGAGGTTCACCAAGGGTAGACCTTGAGTTTGTCAAACCTGTAAGTTACCAAGAGCTGGTCTTTGGTTTTTGAGTTGGAGGTCTACCAAGGCTTGGGTTTATGAACCATGATGGTCTACCAGGGCTTGGTTTTATGAACTTGTGAAGGCGGAGGTCTACCAAGGCTTGGGTTTATGAACCTTGTCGATCTACCAGAGCTTGGGTTTATGAACCTTGTGAATGTAGAGGTCTACCAAGACTTGGGTTTATGAACCTTGACGGTCTACCAAAGCTTGAGTTTATGAACCTGTGAATGCGAAGGTCTACCAAGACTTGGGTTTATGAACCTTGACGGTCTACCAAAGCTTGGGTTTATGAACCTGTGAATGCAAAGGTCTACCAAGACTTGGGTTTATGAACCTTGACGGTCTACCAAAGC
>QARZ01040617.1:36584-57362 GCA_013407115.1 Glycine latifolia
TCTACCAAGACTTGGGTTTATGAACCTTGACGGTCTACCAAAGCTTGAGTTTATGAACCTGTGAATGCGAAGGTCTACCAAGACTTGGGTTTATGAACCTTGACGGTCTACCAAAGCTTGGGTTTATGAACCTGTGAATGCAAAGGTCTACCAAGACTTGGGTTTATGAACCTTGACGGTCTACCAAAGCTTGGACTTATGAACCTGTGAAGGCGGAGGGGTTCATTATCTGCTTGGCGCAATGTTGCAAGTGTAGCGGATGTCGGTCTATGAGTTTGACTGGTAGCATATTGTGCACTAAATTTTTCGACAAGGGTGTCGAAACTGTCGATGGACCACTCAGGGAGCCACCATACCATGCTAATGTTGTCCCCTTCAAAGACATGGGGAACACTCGGCATAATATGGCGTCGTTATTTGTGTAAAGATTTGCCTATGAGAGAAAGACATCGAGGTGTTTGTCTGGGTCGGTAGTGTCGTCATACCTCTCTAAGTACAGAGGTTTCCAGCTGAACGGGATGTCGACCTCCCTGATGCGGTCGACAAAAGGATTGTGTCGCGTGTTATGCCTCTCCGTTTGATAGCCCTGCATCGAACTACGAATGAGCGGAGGGTTGACATGTTGCTGAGGATGCGATTTGCCTTGCGTCTGTTCTTCTCTGGTGATAGGGGAGCGTTCGTCTCCCTCAGGATGTCTCGCTCTGGCTTCGTGCTGATCGCGGTCAACTTTCAGGCTTTGGATTTCTTCCTGGTACTTGTGTTCCATCTCTGCCATGCGGTTTTGGAGTTGCTGAATGGTGTCAGCATTCATTATGGTAGTCTGCGAGGGGTTAGATGCATCGACAGGGGTGTCGCGTCTAACGCTAGAGCGTGTGCTGACCATGAACACGTACTGATGAGTGATCTGAGTGAGAGGTCGCAGGGTAAGTTTTACCTGGGCCCTATGGTGGGCGCCAAATGTTCTTACCAAAATCTGAAAATTCCACGTGTGAGTTAGGCGTGGCCAATGTAGACTCCAAATTTTGCACGTCGGATAAAGTGTAGACTTTGCTTAGAGGAGGAACCTGCAAAACAAAGGAAAAACACTCTGACGCTCAAGTAAGTACATCAATTTATAAGAGAATAACTGAGTGTGAGAACTCAGCATAAGATGTAGAGAATGAGTAACTTGAGTAATGCATTCAAGTCTCAATAGGATGTGTATGGAGTGAGAATTGAGTGAGTTAGAGAGAACCTGTAAGGCTGTATTTATAGCGTGGAGTATGGGCTTTGGGCCTTTGTATGTTAGTAATCTCTACATAAGATAATAATAGATAATAGCAGGCAGTTATCTAATTTAAATATAAGATAGTGTGTACCTTGTTGATATAATGTTACTTGTAGATAAGTAATAGCTTGTAGATAACTTGTTAGGATATGATAAGATAAGGTGGTTGCACTTATTTGAATATCCAGACATAGTTGATATGTTGTTAATATTAAAATATGCATTGTAGATATTAATATTCTTGTAGCATGTCTGTATCCGTGCTCCTGTAGCAAGTCCATGTCCGCGCTCCTATAGCAGGGCTAATAAGGAACCCGAACACGTGTGTCCGGATTGACACTTGGAGGATGAATAAACATTATTTAATGTGGCAGTACTGATGTGGAAGGTGTCCACGTATACAGTGACCCCATGATGAAGGCCACGTGTCATTTTACTATTTTGGACTGTACAATTAATATCTCACCTAAATATTAAAATAAAATTATAATGATTGTTTAACTCTTTTAACAAAGGAAATTTTATAAAATAATATTTTCACTATAATTAATATTTTTATATAAGAAAATATTACATTAACAAATTGAAAAAAAAAATAAAGCTAAAGAAATATTGAAAGTTTTTCTACAATTAATGTTTTTTAGTTATAAAATATAAAATTATTTAATTAATGAGTTGTATTAAATTAATGGATAAAAACTAAGTTAATTTATGAATATTATTTTATTTTTTGTGGAAATAAATTAATTGAAATATAAAAAATTACTTTACATTGTGTTAATTAAATAAATATTCACTTATAACAGGGCAAAGATAAGTAATAGGGTAAGTACATACTGTAGATAAGATTTTTTTTTATTTTAGTGAGTAAATACCTATTTTATTCCTTTAATTTGTTAGCCACTAATATTTAAGTCCCTGAAAGATGAAAAATTGAAACATTGTTCCCAAATTTGCAAAACGTGTGACAAATTAGTCCTACCATTAGTTTTCTCTGTTAACTCAAATGGTTGTGCCTATGTTTCACTCTTTGTAATGGCAAGACAGCCGATGGTTGTCACATGTCATCCACGTGTCATCTATGTCGCTTTCACGTGTAAAAAAGTTGACTTTTTTATTTGGTCTCTAAACTTACCAACTTGATGTCATTTTAGTCCTTGAACTTAAAAACTTACTGACATTTTGGTCCCTAAACTTAACACTTAAGGTCCCTAAAAGCACTCTTAATTTTTCAATTAAGTATCGTGTTGCTTGAAATCATTAGCATAGAAATTACCATATTCTCTCACTTTTATTTTTTACGCAATTCTGTCATTTGAATTATACTAATTTATGAGTGACTACATCACAATAATAAGTATTAAATTTAGGACATTTCCGCTCGAGTTCGTCCATGCATCGCCGAATATCAACTCACTGTGGAGTGTGGGGTATAGGCTAGAGCATAGGACTCCGACTCCTTTCAATAAAAATTTAATCCAGTCTGTCGGGGTTCAGAATGTTCCGACTCTGCGAAGGCTTTCCTTAAGAGAAGCCTTGCGATTTTGGAGGAGAATGGATAGTGCCACCATGAAGTTGTGTGCAAGGTAGCATCACTGGAGGGTGCGATGGTCAAGTTGAAGGATGTTGTTTGCACTGTTTGGAGAGTGGAGCACTCCAAGGTGACTGGTGCCACTGTCGCCCTTGCTGAGGTGGTCGGGTTTCACAACTAGCTATCTGCCAAGGCTAGTGGTGTTTTGGCCAAGCTACTGTGCACCCAGTTGGATGGTGACGAACTGGCCAGTCGTGACAAGGCCTTCCTAAGAGAAAAGAATGAATTGGTTACCAAGGTTGAAAAATTTGTTGTTGAAAGGGATGAACTTGCTAGGAAGGTGGCTACCCAGGAGGCTTAGCTGAATGAGGAGAAGGTTGTCAGCAAGGAGATTGAGGAGTTGTCCATCTACAAGAGGGATGTGATGGAGAAGTACGAAAAGGGCTTTCAGAAGGCTGTTAGACAGGCCGAGTTCTTTGCTAAAGACCTTGACTTGGGTCTCTTTGACCCATTCAAGGATGTGAAGGACGGTGCTACGCTTGACGAAGAAGAGATTACTGTCGTAGAGAAGGAGGGTGCCAATGAGGAACAGGATGTTGGGGCCAATGTTTAGGGTGCCTTTTTTTGTGTTTTGTTAACTTTGGGTCACGAAGGCCTTATAATTCTTGACAATCATTATTTTTAATGCAACTTCTCTTCTTTCATTGACAAATGCTTTTCTGTTTATGCACTGCTTTGTAATAGGCTTCTTGTGACAATAGAGGTAGGCCGCTTAAATGGTGCTCTTGTGGCGTAGGAAATGAGACCTTGTAGTCTGATGGCGTCTCATTTTTCCTTTTGTTTGAGGGTAAGTAGCTGATCCTTGAACACTACTTTTTGAGGTTCAAAAGGAGTAAGTGTACCAAGAGTGTGACTTGGGTTTTGTGCACCAAGGGTGGACCTTGGATTTTTGTGCTGCAAACTTGTACTCCTGCAAGAATAAAGTTTAGGAATAATAAAGTGTGTCAAGGGTACACCTTGCGTACCTTGAATTTCCGTGTAGGGAAAACTTAGTGATGAAGAGGCTCACCAAGGGTGGACCTTGGGTTTGTCGAGCCTTGGTTTTTTCGAGGCTTACCAAGGGCAGACCTTGGGTTTATGAACCTTTGCAGATGAAGGTCTACCAAGGGTGGACTTTGGATTTATGAACCTTTGAACACCGAGGTCTACCAAGACTCAGGTTTATGAACATTTGCGGTCTACCAAGGATAAGGTTTATGAACCTTTGAAAGCGAAGGTCTACCAAGACTTGGGTTTGTGAACCTTTGAGGTCTACCAAGGCTTGGGTTTATGAACATTTGAAGGAGGAGGTCTACTAAGACTCGGGTTTATGAACCTTTGTTGTCTACCAAGGCTTGGGTTTATTAAACTTTGAAGACGGAGGTCTACTAAGACTCGGGTTTATGAACCTTTGAAGATTACCAATGATGCGTCCGTCCTAGATTTTGACGATTTTCACCAAGGGTGGACCTTGGGTTTTGTGAACCTTTAGAGGAGCAAGACTCGCCAAGGGTGGGCCTTGGATTTGATGAGCCTCAGACTAGGAAACTGCTTATCCTGGGTTTTTGTTGTGTTCCTGAAAGGTTGACACAAGTAGATAAAATTTAAAGGGAGATACGTTTTATTCAATATAGCATTTGAGTACATATTCCTTTTTATTCTTTGGATGTGCCTTATTTAAACCTCTCAAGCCAAAACCTTGATTTTTTCTTGGGACAAAAGACTCGAGTAGGAAAAAGAGTACGCCATCCAATCTTCAATAAGTTAATTGAAGTAGAACTTTAGATGGGTAGCATTCCATGTTCTTGGAATTGCTTCACCATTTAGTTCTTGTAGTTTGTAGGATCCATTACCCAGGCTTGTGACGATCCTTAATAGGCCTTCCCAGTTGATTCCAACCTTTCTCGCACAGGGATATTTTCTGGCTTCACCCCGAATTCGCCACACGAGGTCACCTGGCTAGAAAGGTTTGAGGTTGAACCTTGGTGTTGTATCTTCTAGATATTTGGAGCTTGGTGGCCTCTTCTTTAATTATGGCCATGTCTTGGACTTCATCCTTTGTTTCTAGTTCGACCCTCATGTTTTCTTCATTATGTTGTTCTTGGAATAACAATCTTCTTGTCGATGGTTCTCCGACTTCATCAGGGATCATGGCATTTGTGCCACAGGTAAGTCTGAAATGAGTTTCATTTGTATTTGTCTGAGGTGAACAATGATATGCCTAGAGTATACTGGGGACTTCCTCCTTCCAAAGACCTTTAGACTTGTCGAGTCTAGTGTGCAAGGCCCGAAGGATGATTTTATTGGCTGCCTCCACCTGACTATTGATCTGGGGGTGTTTGACACCTAATATTGTGAGGAAATCTTCGTAGGTTTGAGCTTTGAACTAGGTGCTATTGTCGGTGTCAACGGCGTAGGGGAGACCGTACCTGCATACAGGATGTTTCAATGGTGATATTTCTTGCAATGGCTTTGCTTCTATCCACTTGGTGACGTAATCAATGGTGACCAATAGGAATTTGATTGCTCTCGGGGCTTTTGGTAGAGGCCTGAGTATGTCGATTCCCCATATGGCTAAAGGCCAAGGGGAGGTCAAGCTGTGGAGATTGTCAGGGGAAGTCCGTAGGACATCTGCGAATTCCTGACATCGCCTGGTCAATAGTATCCTACTCATACTATCTTGGTGGCAAGGGAGCACCCTTCTATATGGAAACCACATATCCCTTCGTGGAGTTTTCTCAGGACATAGTATGCCTGCTGGCTGTCCAAGCATTTGAGTAGAGGTGCTGTCAGCACTCTTTTACACAATTCTCCATCAAAGATGACATAGTAGTTGGCCTTCCTTTTTAGGTGTTAGGCTTCATCTCATCTGATGATAGTGCCCCTTGTATTAGAAATTTTTATAAGGGGTCATCCAGTTTGATTCCTCCTCATCACCTACCATGACCTCTTAAGTGTCTATGGTGGAAGCTTGGAGTGTCTCCTAGATGATAGTCTTGAGATGCCAGTTTTCTTAGTGTTGGCCAACTTGGATAGCAGGTATGCTCTGGTGTTTCTCTCCCTTGGTATGTGATACATCTTGAAACACTCGAAGTTGTCAATGAGCCTTCTCACGGTGTGATAATACTAGAGGAGCATTGTATCTTTAGTTTGGTATTTTTTGGTGATCTGTCCTTGGACTAGTTGTGAGTCAGTGTAGCATTTCATTTGTTTAGCTCTGACTTCTTTTACGAGCTTGAGGCTTGTAGTGAGTGCCTCGTATCAAGCTTGATCATTTGAAGCTCTGAAATTGAGCTTGAGGGCTTGTTCTAGGGTGATATTTCCAGGTCCTTCAAGGATGATGTCTGCCTCTCTTCCTTTTATGTTGGATGCATTGTCCATGTAAAGGCTCCACCAATCTGGGGTGGTTTGGTCATTGCCAGCAAATTCAGCAAGGAAGTCAGTCATGAACTATACTTTCATGGGACCACGAGGTTTGTAGTGGAGGTCGAACTCTGGCAGTTCTACAGACCATGCCACCATCCTCCCAGCCAGTTCGGACTTTTGCAACACCTGTTTGATGCGGTAGTTCGTTTTGACTACTACCTGATGACTTTGAAAGTAAGGTTGGAAGATTCTAGATAAGGTGATAAGTGTCAATGCTATCTTTTCTATCATTTGATAATGCTTCTTGGCGTCGTGGGGGATGCGACTGGTGAAATAGATGGGTAATTGGTGTTTCCTTTCCTCTTGAACGAGGGCTGAGCTTACAACTTCGTTAGCTATGGATATATAAAGGAGAAGTGGCGCTGTTGGTCTGGGTTAACTCAGGACAAGCAGTGTGACGATGGTTTTCTTGAAGGTCATGAAGGCTTGCTCTAAAGCGTCGTCCCATAGAAAATGTTCAATCTTCCTGAGCAATTTGTAAACAGGCTTTGCTTTTTCAACGAGCTTCAGCAGGAACTTAGACAAAGATGCTAGCCTTTTGTTTAGCTTTTGAACTTTGCAACACTGGTAGGGCTACACATCTCCAATATGGATGTGCATTTGTCAGGATTCACTTCAATTCCTTAGTGTGTGATCATGAAACATAGGAACTTGCCTCCCTCAACCCCGAAAGTACTTTTTTGGGGTTGAGTTGCATGTCGTACTTCTGGATCTCTCCGAAAACCTCTTCTAAGTCTGCCACATGTTGGGTTACACTTTGAGATTTGACAACCATGTCATCTATGTATACCTTAACACTACATTTGATCTGTTGCTTGAACACCCAATTCATCAGTTGTTGGCATGTGACCCTTGCGTTTTTTAGGTCAAAAGGCATAACCCTGTTGCAAAAGTTGGCATCCTTAGTGATGAATATTGTTTTCTCTTCGTCTAGGGCATGCATTTTGATTTGGTTGTACGCAAAGTAGGCATCCAATAAGCTTAATATTTGGAACCCGGATGCACCATCAACCAACCTGTCGATGCTGGGCTAAGGATATGCATCCTTAGCACACATGTTGTGGAGGTCGATGTAGTCGGTGCACATTCGCCTCTTGTCATTAGCCTTTTTGACCATGATGACACTGGCAAGCCAAGTGGAGTACTTGACTTCCTAGATGAAGTTGGCTATGAGCAACTTTTCTACTTCTTCTCTGACCGTCGTAGCCTTTTGTCTCCCATTTCTCTTTTCTTCAATGATATTGGCTTCGCTTGAGGGCAGATGGCCAACTTATGACATATAATGTTGGGATGAATGTCTAGCATATTAAATGGTTGCCAAGCAAACAAGTCTGCATTTTTGTGCAGGGCATTAGCTAAGCGTCTGTGCTCATGGCTGGTGAGGTCCTTGTTGAGCTGCGTGCATTACCTGGGTTTGGGTTTGAGTTGCAGCATGATGAGTTCTTCTATGGACTTTGGTCCTTTGTCAATGGTGTCATCATGCGGATCCACAACAAATGTCCCATCCTGGCAAGCTGCGTAAACAATTAAGGTCTGAATTAGAGACCCTTTGTCCACGTTCATGACTTGGCTGGTACACCCTGGTGTGGGATGATATCTGCCAAGCTCCCTGGTGGTAGGATACGGTGCCACTTTGAGGCTCTTTGTGTAGCATTGTCAAGCTTGCTTCTAGTCTTCCTTGATAATAACTATTTTTCCCGTCAAGGTTAGGAACTTCATCTTCAGGTGAGGCGTGGAGATGATGGCTCTGATCTTGTTTAGTTTTTTCTTGCCAATTAAATCAAAATAAGAGGTGTTGGCATCGACAATTAGATACCTAATAGTGAAGCTCCTCGAGAGATTGCCTTGACCAAAAGTGGTCATAAGGTCCATGTAACCCCTCATCTCTACCCTTTCCCCTACAAAGCCGATGAGGGTCCAGAGTGAATGTGGATTGTGTTTGGTGAAACTTTGAGTATCTGGAAATTCTTCCAATACAGGATGTCTGCAGAGCTTCCCTGATCAATGAGGACTTTTGATACCATAAAGTTGGGGATCACAACAAAGATCACCATGGTATCGTTCTGCTTAACAATGTTAATTCCTTTTGAAATCTTTATCTGATAAGGTAATGGGAGGGAGACTCCTTGGCGATGGAATATCGACGCAATTAATGTCGATGTCCTGAATATCATGAAGGTGTCATTTTCGGGATTGGCTAGATAGTCCTCCATGTGGAAATTCGCCTGCGATGGTGTTGATTATACCCCAAATTTGCTAGGCGGACTCACTTTTTTGTCCTTGTGGGGGTTGACCTTCGCATTTGGGTTACCTCTGCCTCCCTCTGCCTTCCGCTCTATCTCTTCTCCTGTCTGCATCTTTATTCTTAGGTTGGTCTTCTTGGTATCCTCCAGACCTGGTTTTTGCTGAGTGATTATTGAGTCTTTCTACAAATCGGGATAAATACCCAGCCTGTATAAGCTCCTCGATTTTGTCTTTCAGGCCCCAACAATCCTTAGTGTTACGTTGTGACCGCTACTATGAGTGTATATGCAATACTTGATTCTGTCTGTTCCCGGCTTAAGAGGAAGTGGTTGCGATAGTGTGACAAGTATCTTCGTGTTGAAGGCTTCCTCCATGATGGTGGTGCGATTAACAGTCAGAGGTGTGCAGCGCTTATACTTTCCTTTTGGGAGGGGTTGGCGCTTGTCTGCCTTGTGCTTTTTGTCCTACCTGTGTGGGTCGGTCTTGGTTGCTCCTTCTTGTTTATCTCGCTTTTGTCCGACTTGGCGGACCTCATTTCTAAACTTTGACATTTCCTCCATCTGGATGTAGCCCTTAGCTCATCGTGAAACCCTTCCATGCTAGAAGGGGGTTTCTTGCATAGGTTGTTCGTGAACTTACCTGGTTTCAGGGCCAACAACATGGAGTTAAATGCCACTTTAGGGGTTGAGGTTTCGGATTTTGATGACTGTTCGTCCAAATCTATCCATGAATCTCCAAAGGGACTCATCGTCTGCTTGTTGCAGACTGGCTAGTGCAGTCGAGGTCATACAATAAGACCAATTGGTTGCATATTGTGCACTGAAGCATTCGACAATGGTGTCAAAGCTACCGATAGACCTCGGCAAAAATCCACTGTACTGAGTTAAGGGGGATACAACGTCTGAGACTATAGGGTAAGTTTTACCGCTACCCCACGGTGGGCACCAAATGCTCTTACAAAAATCTGGATGTGGAACACGTCAGGGTGGGTGTGCCCAAGATATGCTCCATACTTTGCACGTCGAATGATGAGTTGACTTTGCTAAGAGGGGGGACCTGCAAAACAAAGGAGAGGACTCTGAAGCTCAAGTAAGTACAGAGAAAAAAGCATATATAGGAGTAGATGAATGCTCAAGTATCCATGAATAAGTTGTGTATCTCGAGTGAGAAAGGAATGTTTGAATGTGTATTGAAGGGTTAGATGAAACCTGTATTTATAGCGTGAGCGTGAACCTTGGGCTCTTGTAGATAATTATTAATCTGTAGATAAAGGCTATAGATAATTGCAAGTTATAGATAATTATGCTTACAAATAATGTATACCTTATAGATAATATGTAGCTTGTATATAATATGATGACTTGTAAATAATTAAGTACCTATCATTTGAAAATATGGTTGCAACATTATCAATAACATTTGAATAAATAAGCATTAAAGATAACCTGTTACCCTAATCAACTCGATTGCTAAGGGTAGATGTACGTGCTCTTATAGCAGGGATAATGTGGAGGGTTGACATGTGTACAAAGGTCCCACATAAGTGGCCACATGTATTTTTCAGATCTTAGATGGTACAATAACAATAATAATAGGTAATTGATGACTAAAATATGCTTACTAAAAAATACTAATGTTTTCAAATTAAAATTATAAGGATATAAAGGAAAATAATTTTAAAAATCTCTCCTCCTATTGTGTAATAAACAAGAAAAGTACTACGTCCCTTCCCATCTATTAAAATGCCTCTCATCCCCTCCTTTAAAAAAACAAATACCCTCTTCACTCCTATTTATCAGATATTATTGACTAGTTTACACTTATTAAAAATTGGTTAAATTTAGGTATTAACATTAAATTTGTTTGTAATTATATATTTTCAATGAGTGTTGCCAACTAGTGTCTTTAGGACTTTGGTTAAAAAACTAAAAATACAAAGTATTTATTGTAGAGATAAAATGAGAATATAAAAAAGTTAATATGTAACATACTTTTGTGCATCCCAATGCTTCTTTAATTACTTAACCAATGTCCTAAAAACATTAACTAGCATTTGTGTTTTTCAATTCCTGCTTAACATTATTGGAAGCCTATTCATCTTCTTCGGTCTCCATAAGAGAGAGGGCATGACATTTTAGTAAAAAAAAGATAGTTAATATACAAGACAATTTTAAATGAAATCTTATAATAAAAATTAAAACATCTTTTTTTAAAACTATATCTTAAAAATAAGGACGGAGGATGGTGTAGTTCCCTTACTCAAAAATAAATCTACGAACTAATATTTTTTCCTAGTATCATATGACATATGTTTTGTATGTTGTTATTATAATAATGGTTAATGTTAATTAGTATAAAATTATGTAAAATTAGTTGTGTTTATTATTTTATTGTAATAATTAAAGTGATAACTAATGTAAAATTGTATAAAACTAACTAATTATGTGTTTATTGTTATTAATTTAATTAGTTGAATTTTAATTTTATATGTAAAAATAGTAATTTTTAAAAATTATTATTTATTAAAATTAAACATTTAAACAATTATAAAAAAAAGCCTCTTTATAAGATTTCTGAATTCATCAACAACAACTAAAGTGGACAGAAATGTAGCTAATTCTCACTGTCATAGTATTCAATATCGTTGTTATATGGAAAAAGGAAAATATTTACGCAACCGACCCTTCCAGCATCCTGCCAAAAAAAACAACTGATTGCATGCATCATCTCTTTTAATATGAAACGTTTTTTATTAAACAAAAGGAGAAAAAGAAAGAAGTCTTTAATAGCATGGCCCATCAAGTTTTATCACCAAAACAATGTTATTAATAATGAAATAAATAGCATTTGCAAGAGACTCAAGGCAGTGCAATACCCAAAATGAAGATCACTACCATCCTAATCTTCTTCATCTTTGCCCTTCCGTTCACATTTGCTAACCTGCGCGTTGGATTCTATACCGCAACATGTCCAAGAGCAGAGACAATTGTAGGTGAAGTTGTGCAAAGACGTTTCAGTCAAGATAAATCCATTGTCGCAGCCCTTCTTCGCATGCACTTTCACGATTGCTTTGTTAGAGTAAGACCAAAACTATATATACTCGTTGCAAAACGTGTTAATTAGTTCATATTTCCATACTCGATCATTTTCATTCAATATATAGATGAAATTATTTAAGTTAATTAATTTCTTTGTGATTAATGCTATCTATGTCATGTTGTCACGTACGGTTTTAAATTGTAGTTACAGCTTAATTTATTGTCATCATTAACAGTATTAAAAAATTATGATGTTGTCGTCACAAATAGCTTTTTAAAACCATAAAAGTGGATAAACTGTGACTTTTTTTATTTGTAGGAACTGAATACCATAATAGAAAATTTAAAATGCATTCATATTTAATCAATTGAACTAAACTTGTAACTGATAATTTATGTTAATTATAATGTTTTAAGTTAATTTGTTTTGAAAAATTATGGATAAATGTGACTGATAATGCCACCATTACCGTGTTGCATGCAGATCGATTGTCAAAATTATGATGTTTAGGATGAATTTAAGATTCTATGCATATATAATTAATAATTTTTAACATTTTATTTTGTTTCAGGGTTGTGATGCCTCAATACTAATAGATCCAACAAGCACTAGAACATCAGAGAAGATTGCAGGGCCAAACCAAACCGTTCGTGGATTTGAGATCATTGATGAAGCAAAAGCAATCTTAGAACAAGCGTGCCCTTTAACAGTTTCATGCGCAGATATCATAGCACTTGCCACAAGAGATGCAGTGGCACTGGCAGGAGGGATAAGGTACAGCATCCCCACGGGAAGAAAAGATGGTCTATTAGCCGATCCTTCCTTAGTAATCCTTCCAGCACCATCATTGTCTGTGCAAGGTGCTCTTCAGTTTTTCACCGCAAGAGGGTTGACACTAGAGGACATGGTGACCCTTTTGGGAGGACACACCGTTGGTTTTGCTCACTGTAGTGTGTTTCAAGAGAGGCTTTCAAGTGTTCAAGGAAGAGTTGATCCTACAATGGACCCTGAATTGGATGCGAAGCTGGTGCAAATTTGTGAGTCCAATAGGCCACCATTGAATGACCCTCGTGTGTTTTTGGATCAAAACTCTTCTTTTTTATTTGACAATCAATTTTACAACCAAATGAGGATTAGGAGAGGGGTACTTCACCTTGATCAGCAATTGGCTTTCGACTCATTGTCAAGGGACATGGTGGAGGATTTTGCTGCAAATGATGGTACATTTCAAGAGAGATTTGCAAATGCCATGATAAAGTTGGGGAGCATTGGTGTTTTGGATGGAGACGAAGGTGATGTAAGAAGGAATTGCAGGGCTTTTAATATTCCTTTGTAGAATGTGCTATTGCAATATTACAGAAAGAAATGCCTATGCAATATCAATAATAACATTTGAACGTTATATTTGTTAACTTTTTATTTTTAAATGCTACCAAAATAAATAAATAAATCAAGACAATTTTTTCTTTTCTGAGAGGAAAAAAAATACAAAACATAAAGCAATGTACTCCATCAAGTCCTTTTTAATATGATATTTAAAGTTTTGGCATTGGTATTAAAAAATCTAATTAGTACTTTAAATTTCATAAAATATGTTACATGTAACTTCCTAATTAATATACCCTTTATATATCTACCTAATTTGTTAAACTTTTTCCCATTTAATACGCAATAACAATTATTCCCACTGAAGTTATTCCATGAAAAAAATATATAATGTTTCATTGGTTTTGTAAAAGGCCAACCAATTTAAAATAATTTTTTCTTGCTAAAATGTCATATATAATGGAAGAGAGGGTAGTTTGAAAAAGCTAACTCAACGCGTCAACGATCAAAATAAATATTGAATTTCATGGATATTTATAAAAGATAATTAATTAATCATTCAGTTAATTAATTGATTTGTACTAATTAGATAATCTATAATGCATAATTATTTAAATGGATGAATTTTTCTATCATGTGTAACTTTGCAGAGGTTAAAAATCATTAATTACAAACCTTTCACTAATTTTGAACTGTTTATTAATTACGTTTTCCTGAAGAAAAAAAACATTTGCGCCTCCCCTATTTATTTCACACAGACTCATCTCTTTCTGGTTCCTAATCTCCCTTTCTCTGCAAAATTATATTTATTGTTTTTATTTACTGTCTACTTAACTTCTTCTTTTTTCCTTAAAAAAACGTTAAAGGACTATATCCATATTTATTTCGATCCTGCAGTTTTTTATTTATTTAAAAAACGATTGCTTATTAAATTAAAAAGCAGATCGTTTATATATCCAATGACATTACTATGTACTTTTGCTAAAAAGTCATTTCGATTGAGAATAATAATAACAAATGAGCCAGGAAAATATATTCATATTTCATTTCTTCGTCATTTATTTAACAAAATCATTAGCTACAAAAAGTATAAAACTACACATCCTTCCTTCTAAAATTGTTATATATCATTTTAGAGTTTGCATAAAGAACATGTTTGAATCATCCACTAAACGACCTATTTTTTTTTTTAATTTTAATTTATAATAGGTAGTATTATAAAGATAATAGCCTTTCAACGATTAAAAACATAGACATGGAGAGACAGTAAATAAAAAACAATTTTGCAGTGAAAAGAGAGATTAGAAAGAGATGAGTCTTTGTAAAAT
Source organism: Glycine latifolia (assembly GCA_013407115.1). Lineage (NCBI taxonomy): Eukaryota > Viridiplantae > Streptophyta > Magnoliopsida > Fabales > Fabaceae > Glycine > Glycine latifolia. The sequence goes on from QARZ01040617.1 coordinate 50,785, forward strand.
AAATAGGAGTGAGAGATAAATGTGTTTTTTTTAATTATAATTTTGGTCTCTTATAATGTTAATTTTCAATTTTGTTCTCCCTATTTTTAAATCAAGATATTTAGTCATTATATTTTAAAATATAAGTAATTTTAATCATTTTATTAGTTGACCATCCAAAATCAAACGTTGATGTTGATATAATATATTGATGTTGACATATTTGACATAACATTTATGTGAAAAAAGATTAAATGAAATAAAAAATAAAAAATATCTTAATAGAAATTAAACTCATAATCCTTTATTAATAATCAAAGTAATAAACAACTAAAATACTTTTTTATTTAGTTAATGTTGTAACATTATTTTCTGTGTTATTGGTCAATAATTATTATTGTTTTTTCAAATTACCAAAATGTATAAATTAAAAAATATTTCATATATAAATATTTTTAATTTTATGTTAATAATCAGAGTAAAAATAATTTTTATATTAAAATTAATTTTAAAAAAATGTAAATAATTTGCATATTAATTTATGAAATTTAATTATAAATTGATAAAAAATTATATATACTATTCAAAATAAAAACTTATAACATGATATAAAATAAAATCAGAAAGGTTTATATATTAAATATATTTTAATTATAAATTTTGATAATTTGAAAAAAATTAATAACTCTTCACTAATAATACATAGAAAATAATGATAATATAATTACTTTATTGTTAGTGGTTTATTGTCTTGTTTATAAATAAATGGTTAGTGATTTTAATTCCTACTAAGACACATTTTATTTTTCACTTCATTTTATTTTTTCCACATAAGTTTCATTTCAATTGCATGCATAAGTTTTTTAAGAAAACATAATTAATAAACTGCTTAATATTAGTGAAAAGTTGGTAATTAATGTTGCTTTAGTTTAACGTGTGCATAGTTGCAAGTATAGAAAAATCCTAAATGGGTACTTATCTAAAATTGTACACCTTAATTACAATGTCAAATAGTTTTAATAACTTTATATATAAATTTATTTTAATGTTTAAAGTTGTAAAAGTAACTACTTGAGTCGCAATATTAATTAAATATTATAATTAAAAAATATTTTTTTATTCGTGTGAATCAATTAAGCAATAATTGATTGCCTAAGCAAAATAGCTTCTTAAGCAATGCACTTCGAAGTCTTTTGCTGCAATACAAAATTTGATATGTAAAACTATTTAATTTTAAACAATTCATGTAAGAATCCAAATTAGAAATGTTCTTAAAGGTTCTCGTGCATCAAAAACTTTGATGAAGGAAATTTCGTGAAAATGGTCACAAATATGTTAATGTAATTTTTTTAAAATTAATTTTTTTTCAGTCTTTTTAATTTTACTTTTGTTTAGTCGCAAAATTCAACACCACGGAAAAAAGGATGAATTTTAAAAAGAATTGTAAATGGCCTTATTTGAAACAATTAAAGGTACTTAGATTGGTGTAAAAAAAACATTACAGCTTATAAAATTTGTCGGAAGAAGTTGGAACCTCCAACGTAACTTCTTGCAATTATATGTGATGAACTATAAAGAACTTTGAAATAAATGAAACACTAAAAGGGAGGGGTTAATTAATAGTGTGTATATGTAATCTTAAAACAATTTCTTTTTTATAAAGATGGTGATTTTCTTAAAACAAATTTCACATGGAACTAAAACAACAAATTAAGTTTCCAAAAGATCGTCCAATGAAGAAAATTACAGTTTCCCAAAAATTGAGTTTATAATGAGATCACCCAACAGTTCAAAAACAGATTTCTCAAACAATTTTAATCAAAACCTTGTGCGTCTATGGTGTGTAAAAATACAAACAAGAAAATACAAGTTAAAGTTTTTAGTTGGACTGAAAATCTAGAAAGGAGGGGATGAATAGATTTCACAATTTTTAAAATTTTCTTAATAAAATCAATTCAAAACTGAATATTCTTTTGAACAATCAAGGTTTTTTTTTTCAAAATCTTTTAATATAAAGATAATCTTGTTTAAGAAAAATAATCACTTTTGTTCTAAAAAAAGAGTTTAATTTTTGGTGGCATATTCAATTACAAGATCAAATACCAATCACACACAATATCAACAACAACAACTCAATAACAAGATAAAGAATAGAGAAGCAAGACAAGGGTTTATACTAGTTTAGTTCTTAAAGAACCTACATCCAATTTTACTCTAAGAACCCTTAGAACAATCACTATAGAGAAAAATCACTTTTACAAACACTATATACAAACAAATCTGTAAAAGACTACGCTTTATCCCTTGAACCCTACATGACACTACTACAGAAAAAGCCTTCAACAACAGTTCTAGAAAACTTATAAAATCGATTTAGTATTGATGTTGAATCGACCGTCGTTGAAAGTTGTCAACTTTCAACGATAGTTCAAAAATCAATGTTGAAAGCACCTTTTTACATCGGTTGCAGCCACAACTAATGTAGAAATTAAGTGCATTTTTTAATATTTATTTTGTTTCACGATGAATCCAACCTACAAATTCAACACAGACCCACCCAGACACTTTACAAAAATATATATTTTATGCATAAAAATTAATAAGTGTACAAAACTATTAAAAGTATAGTTCTACATATGATATATATGCTTGCACAAACAATTTTAGATAAGTCACTAATCTCTACTAGAATTTTGAGAAGAGTTAAAATGTAAATATATAGAATAAAGTGATTGAATGACAATGTATAACTATTTTATACTTTCAATGTATAGACATTAAACTCTTTTCTAAAAATCTTTTCAAGACATTCTCCTATTAGGTAATACTTACGTAGATCTTACTAAATATTTAAATTCCATTCTCCATTTAGTAGATTAGATCTCCAAACTAATGACACCCATGTAAATTTCAGCCAATAAGAAAACATGTTAAAAAATAAAGTATTTTGCTAGCACACCTTAATATTAGTGGGGTAGGCAGAAGAGAAGATTGACTCAAGATAGAGTTTCATCTAAACCAATTGAAATTTTGGATGACGTGACGCCTAAATTAGCAATGCTACATACTTCAATTTTCTATATCTTTCCTATCCAATGTACATAAAACAGAAGCTACACCGTTATACAAGGGATAATTACAGCAAATTATGAATGTGAGTTTTACAAATAACAACAATGATATATTATACACCTTGATTGTGGTAAATATAATATATAATATTACATCCTCATGGCTCTTGATGAAATCTCTGATTCCCCTTATTGTAAGTCTGGCTCAGCCACGTCCCCTGTAACACCCTGAAATTTTGAGTTGCTGAGTTAGATGTTTGATGTGTGTTATGTTGCTTGATTATTTGATTCATTTTGGTAATGCTATTTTGAGTGCTTTTTGTATTGGTATGTGTGTTGGTGGATGTTAGGTTAAGTCAACTTTGTTGGCCTGCGGTTGCTGTGCATGCACGTAAAGTGGACATGTCTTGTCAGTTGTGTATATAGGCATCAAAGTGCGCAGTGGAAGCGTGTTTCCTTTCTTCTTCTTTGCGCCTTTCTCTCCTTTTCTCTCTAAACTTACCCACACCCAGAAACCACTCTTTCTCAATCCCTCTGTGTCACCTTCAACTGCCAAGGACCATCATAGCTGCCATGAAACCCTCTACGTCAAGAGGAACCTCGTGACCGGAGCGGAAGTCTTAGACAACCCTTTATAAAGTTTGAAAAGAACAGAGCCTTACTCTTGCTTTCTTGACTTCAGTGGGAGCGTTGCATTCGAATAAGCTCACGCTTTAGAGGATAGTGTTTCAGCACCGCTAAACTATAAGAAGAACTCCTGGTTAGGTAAGGGGAGTTTATTATGTTAATAACAGCTCTAGATACCATAGTTGGGGGCCAGGGAGTCCAACTATGAAGATAACTGCATGTCCCTGTGGTGTGCTATTTTCTAGAAAAACTGTCTTTTAATGAATGGGATGTGGAATGTTTATGTTGTTGGTGCTCTTGTGTGAAGAGTTTGATGGTGTTCTTGTGGGGAGAGTTGATGTTGTAAAAACTCCCTGTGTATGTGTGTGAAGTTGGTATTTTGATGCTTTAAACTCCGAAAACACCTTTTTAGTAGTGTTTGTGGAGGTGCCGGATACCGGGTTGGGTATGCCGGGCTGAGCTCATTATGTAGTGTGTATATATATGCGGGACGTGGCTCAGTCCTTTGTTGGTGGATGTCAATATCCTAGGTTCCTTACCCGGGGTTGTTTCTTTAGAGTTGTTGAGCTCACTTCCTTTTCTTTAGAGATACCGGGTCCCTTACCCGGGATTGTTTATTTTCTCTTTAAAGCTGCTGAGCTCAAGTTCTTTCTTTGAGAGCTACCGAGTTTCCCTTACTCAGATGAGCTCGTTTCCTTTCATTTAGAGAGCTATTGGGTTCATAGAAAAGTGATCTATTTAAATGGCCCTGGCACGTGGGTCATGCGCCAATAGTATCAGATGTCAGATATTAGCTAATCATTATACACATTCGCTGTCGAGTACAGATTACCTGTAACACCCTAAAATTTTAATAACTACAAATATACGTTATATGAATTATTCTTGATGTAAGTATTAGATTATGAGAAATTTGGCTGGTCTATATTTGAATTAATTGGGTGAAATATCAATTAGAGACATTAAGGAAATGTTTGAAGAGAAATGAACATATTACCCTTTCCTTAAATCAGAAATTACAAAAATGCTCCTAGATATTTTAGTGAGATATTTTAAGATTGAAATTACATAAATGCCCTTGGATATTTTGGAAATGACAAGAATACCCTTAGATATTTTTGACTAGACATTTTATGGTAGAAATGACAATTATGCCCCTAGGATGAATGATGAATTTACCATAATGCCCTTCAGGCCAGAAATGACCACATATCCTTAGAGATTTTGTGAGAACCTGATGAAATTACAGAATACTCTTCACTGGCAGAATATCAAAATAGGTTTGTGACAAGAAACTCTAGAATAGAATTTTTATGAATTTTATAAGGTGACAACTTTGAAACATTAGTCAGAAGAATTCAGGCATTAGGAAAAATATGGAAAAATAATGAATAGAATCTATAGAATTTTCTCTAAATTGTGGGGTGTCCAGATTTATTTAATAAAATAGTTTAGAAATTTTGATGATAAAAAATAGTACAGACCAATCAGAGTTAAGATAAAAGCAGTCTCGTATGCAAGGTTGTGTATCACTCTATACAAAACCGCTTGTAAGTAATTTTAACTGTCATTGAAGTCAATTTCTGGAAATCTCTAGAGTTCTATTATTAGGTAGAAAGAGTTCAAATCAAATTTGACTTCCTACAAGAAAATGCCATGTGGAAAATCATAATTGAAATTAGATTTTTCTTTATCATCAAAAATGACATATGTACATAAAATGGCATAAAAGGAAGAAAAACTTGTCTTCCTTCCCCTTAATCTTGAAAATCACGTGAAGAAGAGTATGGAAAGGAGGAGAAGTTTCATGAAAGCCACTTGGAAAGGCAAGCTTTATGAAGGAGACAAGTGGTAGGACACTTGTAAAGGGAGCTTTAAGATGAAGACAAGTGTTAGGACACTTGTAAGGTGCATAATGAACCTAAGAAGATTTTTCTTATAAAGTAAAGGAATCATAATGAATCTAGTTAAGAATGGAATAGAATCACATGAAACTTAGTTACAACGAAACCAAATGGGAGTAACTAGCCAAGGAAGGGTAGAAATGTTCATGAATATTATATCATTTTCCAACCACTATATAAAGAGGTGAAGGGGTCCTTAAGTGTAAGTTATTTTCCAAGACAATTTCCTACACCCTTTCACATGAAAGATCTCCCTCAAACCCCTTCCATTTCACTTTCATTCCTTCATTTTCAAAGCTTAAAGACAAGAAAGAAAAGACCTCACACCTTGAAGAAATCACGTGAAAGCTAGTGAAGAAGTTGCCAAGCTTTATAGGAAGATACAAGGTACATATGGGGAAGTTTTATGGTAAAGATAATTTAAATATTACTTGTGATTGAATAAGTACGTATAGGGGAGTTTTATGATAAATATAATTTGAGTATTAATTGTGTTTCCATGAGTATGTATAGGGGAGTTTATGCTAGATATAGTTTAAGTATTACTTTTGTTTAAATAAGTATGTATAGGATCTCATTCATTTCTATGAAGAACAAAGCTTGCACACCATGTGTTTGATGAAATGCTTCAAAAAAATAAAGATAGTTGGAGTGTTGTTTTGTTTAGATAAATATTTGAAGTTCATGTGTTGTTGAGTGTTTCTATGAATTTCTATGAAATTCATGTGTTGCTAAGTGTTTTATGAACCTCTATGAACTTCATGTGTTTTTATGGATCTCTGTACATGGATGATATGTTAAGTTTCTGTACACAAGTCATAAGCTGAGTTCTGTACTTGATTGATGTTGAGCTTCTGAGTAAAGCACATGAGACAGAAATTGAAAAGTAGTGTTAATTTGATATTTTGCCTGGCGGGGGCTAGTCCGTGTTAATATGATATTTTGCCTGGCGGGGGTTAGTCCGTGTTAATTTGATATTTTGCCTGGCGGGGGCTAG
>QARZ01040617.1:72362-92472 GCA_013407115.1 Glycine latifolia
TTCCCATGCTTGCTGCGTTATTGTGATATTGTATAATGTTAATACGCCGGGTGCACACGGGGTGTTACAAAGAGCTTTACTTTCAAAAAAATTTCCAACAGAAAGGGAAGTAGTCTTATACTTTAAATACCTCTCTTATAATTAAAATAAAATCCAAGGCACAACAAACTGCCCCTTGCAGATGTCCCAAAGAGGAGTGATGGGAATTCCCTGTAAAATTACACGATTCCTAATTTTGCATGAACAAGCTACTAATCAGCAAAGGAAAAACATACTATAATAGTATTGATGAATAATATGCTAGAGCATACAATGCAAGAAACAAAAGACTCAAGCAAGAAGGTTTTGAAACAATAGCTCAAATTCCACAAAAGGATTTAAAAGCATATTAGTTATTTCCCTCCTATTTATCAGGGTAAAAGAAAGGAAGATACAACAGTATCCAGTATTCAAACACATTTTTAGCATAATCATTCAAAATATTTGAAAAGTCACTATAAGAATTTTAGTCCAAATGCTTATTTTTTATTGAAGCAACACAAATTTCAAACCAATTGCAGAAATAAAGACATGTATATATTAGCAGAAATTTCAAACCAAATTTCAAACCAATTCCAGTGGCTAAATTATCATTGAAATAGTTTGGTTGCAAGAGATGATGATAACTTATGATGATCACAATGTTGACATAGATAATCAATAGCATATCAGAGTTGCTTCCAAAGTATCTTAGCAGTAGATCATAGAACTCACAAGCTAGTCTCATGGATTTCCAACAAGAACGAGACATTCTATTGACAATTGCTTACTTAGCATTAAATGCTAACATTGAAACAAAAATGCATTAGTCACCAAACAACCATAAACGAATTATCAAAATTAACTCATGACAGTATCTCTATCTCACCTCTTAGATTGTCACCTGATATGTTTGAGAGAGATATATAGTGAGCTTCCCAATCTTAGTATATCAAGTTCAAACAGTCTAATTTGATGCTCGGCAACAAAGAATAATTAAGAATATGACCTCAATTTCCCCTGGTCTTATTAAGTCAAGATTGAAGAGTCTTAAAACACTTGCACAAAGAAGTCAAATTAATAAGTAATGTAACATCTAATCACTGCTATATACAAGGAAAAATGTACACATAAAGGAAAAATATATTGAAATTAAGCATAACAAGAACCAATTGCCCTGAGGGTAGTAGCAGATCCAAGCAAGGGATGATTTCAATAACTTCATCAAATCAAGCCTTTCCAACTCCTAGAGTAAGCTCCAAATCATCCATTCTAACCTCGTGTATTCTCTCACCCTCCTAGGGTTTCACTCTGCCAATCTTGAAGTCAAAATCGGAGCCTCCTCTGCCTTTCTCGGCAACAGAACCCTACTCCATACCTTCTTGGGTAGAGATCTGTTGCATCGCGGGTTTCATGAGGTTAAAGGTAGGAGAAGGAGGAGCCGACACCGCAGCCACCGTTGTCGTTTGAACTTGAAAATTGACCTAGCGGGCCAAGGCGGAGTTCATGGTGGAGGTGTTGGACTTGTCACACGCAGGGATGGTGGAGGTGGCCACGTGGCGGTGATTAAAAATAATATGAATACACACAATAACCAAGAGGGGCTGAATTGGTTGAAACTTGACATTTTAAAATCTCTTAAAAAATCAGAGTTATAGGATCTTTATCACAATTAAATCAAGAATGCTTCAATCAACCAAATCACTCAACCCAAGAAAACAATTAAAAAACTTCACTTGTTGAGTAATAAAGTATTCACCAAGAATCACAGATAAAGATAACAAGAAGAGATTAAAAGAAAGTAATCAACACAAGAACTTATATTGGTTCACCTCTCAACAACAGAAGCTACATCCAGTTCTTCTAATCAAAACTTGATTAGAGTTCCACTATTCACAAAATTCAGTTCTTACAAGCTTTACAACAATCACCCTTTATCAAACCTAGATAAAGAACAGAAATCTAAAACCCTATTAGACACAACTAGTGATCAAGACATAGAGAACCCTTCTTTACTCTTCCCTCTAGAGAAACCCACTCTAGAAAAGCTTCAAAAACCCTTTGTAATAGTTACAAACAACCAAAAATTCTAAAACGAATTTACAAGTAAAGTTAATGGAGAGAGACAACCTGATGATCCAATGAATATGTATGAATATGATTTACCAATCAGAGTTGAAATGAAAAACAAATTTCATTGTACCATATTTGTAGGTTGATTTCATGGTATATTGTCTTATGGCCTTGACATTTTGATGACGACCAAGGCATGATGCTTGGATTGGATCATTTCCAGATGCCAATTTCAAGATCACAATGATAGTTATTTGAACATAAAGATAAAAGGTGGGGAAGATAAAGAAGATGGTAATGAATAATGCCACGATCCGTGATGGAATGATAAATTGAGGAGGATTCGCCACAAAGGAAAGCTTTCTTGATAAGAAACAATTTGGTTTCAACCAAGAACCAAGAAGAGGCTAAGCTCTCAATTCAAGCAAATTCTTAATTTAATTCAATCAAAAGTTATTCAAAAATAGCAATGTCTGAGTACTTCTAGAGTTAAGCATCTAATAAAACCTAAAATGCATAGTGTGGGCCTATTTTAGTCCACATTGAGGCCCATTACACAAATAAGAAATTACTAAAAATTATGACAATACGAAAATTAGGAAAATGACAAAAACTAGGAAATTACAAAAGCTAAGAAAGGAATTGTGCTAAGCGCGATATTCATGTATTCGCCAACTAGGACTACCAAGTCCATCCCGCATACCTATGCTACATGACAAGCTCTACCTGGCATACCCAAACCCGGCAGCCTGCACCCCCATAGCACACCACTAACAAGGTGTTCTGGTAGTTCTCATCAACAAACACCAACTTCAAAAACAGTGAGTGCTTCCAACATCGAAAAAATTCACACAAGAACACCATCAAACATGAGCATATTCACATCCCATTCATTACAAAGCATAGTTTTTCTGGAAAAACAACACATAACAGGGACATGCAGATATCTTCATAGTTGGACTCCCTGGCCCCCAACTATGGTACCTAAGGATGTTATTAACATAATAAACTCTCCCTTACCTAACCCGGAGTCCTTCTCGCACAACCCAGCGGTGCTGTAACACGATCTTCTTAAATGGAAACTTGCCCAAATGCAGGGTCCTCTCAAAAGCCGAGAAGAAAAGGGTCAGGCTCCGTTCTCTTCGAACTTTATAAAGAGCGGTCTAAAGCTTCCACTTCGGTCACGAGGTTCTTCTTAACGTAGGGGTTCTGTGACAAGCTACAGTATTCCTTGGTGGTTCAGAGCGGTTGAAGAGAGTGTTTCAGGGTGTGAGTAAGCTTGAGAAAAAGGAACACGTTTCCGTTGCGTACTCTGATGCCTATATATACCCAGCTGACAAGACATGTCCACTTTACGTGCACGGACAGCAACCACATACCAACAGAGTTGACTTAACATATAAATCATCAAACACGTATACCAAGGCAGAAACGCAACAAACAACAATTACCAAAATAAATCAATAATCAAGCAACATAACACACATCAAACATTCAACTCAGCAATTCGAAATTCCAGGGTGTTACATTAAGCATGGCAGGGAATTGAAAACCTTCTCTAGTGAACCAGGGAAGGTCAAGATGTTTAGGTGGACATATCAGTTTAGTGGCATTAAACTGCAGGTAGTTCATTTTCTCTCTCTCACTAGGAAACCAATGATCTAACCTATTTGCTACAGGGTTAGAGGTTTTAACACTCTTTCTCTTAGAGGTTTTGGTTCTTTTAGGAGCAGACATAATGAATATGTGAGGAAAGACTATCTGGACAGAGTAACTGGACTCAGAAGAAGAAAAACACAACAAAGCTTAAGGTTGAAGATGAGAATGATGTGAGTATTTTCTTCAATATAAGCTGTATTTATAGATGATTTTGGGCTCAAAAATTAAATTTGAACTGAATAACAGTTATTTCATATTAACCCACTAATTTTAAAGCACAGAAGGTTCAAAATTTGAATTTGGTGGCAGTTGGGTTGTTACCATTTCCAAGAAAATCTTGCAGATTCTGCAGTAACTCCATGAATAATCGATTATATTCTTATGTAATCGATTAATTCGTAAGCAAAATTAGTTTCTGCAGAGGTTGTAATCGATTATCTCGAAGAGTAATAGATTATTCCAGTGAAGATTCGAGCTTTCAAACAATTTTCAAATAGTGTAATTGATTACCATTCATCATAATCGATTATTCCAGTGAATTGAATATTTGTAAAAAAAATTTAAGCTTATGTGATCAATTAATTCGATGGCGTAATCAATTATTCCAGTGAAGTTCATTTTCTGGAAACATTTTCTTATGAAGAATAATCGATTATCCTGCTAATGTAATAGATTACATAAGCACAAACTTCATTCTCAAAAGTTTTTCAAGTCAATATAATTGATTATTTCGAGTCTTAATCGATTATTACAGTGAATTCATCAGTATCAACAATAATTATGTAGGAAATTTTGAATTTGTCTAATGTGAGATGAATAGCCAATAAATGATGCAATTTCATGTAGATGAGCATATAAACATCATGCTAACACACACTAGATTCATCCAGAATTCCTAGCATGTTTCTAAGTGTGTAGAATTTATCTCTATCCAAAGGTTTAGTGAAAATATCAGCTAATTAATAGTTAGTTTCAACAAATTCAATTTTGATGTTACCCTTTTGGATATGGTCTCTAATAAAATGATGTCTAATTTCAATGTGTTTGGTAATCGATTATACCAGTAATGCATCATGACTAATGAGTTAAAATAATCGATTACATAACAAGATAATCGATTATTCTAGTGATGCATGATTTTTCATATAACACAATGTAATCAATTACAAGAAGCTAGTAATCGATTAAACTGTTCTTCAAGGCTTTTGCAGAACTAGTATGAATGTCTTTAATCGATTAAAATGCTTGTGCAATCGATTAAAGCAGTAAGTTTTCCTTTTTTTTTAAAAGACTTAGTCATGAGAACTTAACTTCTTATGAAATCATTGGATTGCTTTGAGATTTTATCCAAAAACATGTATGCATGAGAATGAGAATGCAAATGCAAATAATGAAAATGATATGAATACTTCACACTTAACCAAGAGGGGGGTGAATTGGTTAAACCTTGGTATTTTAAAATTTTCTTTAATCAAAATCAGAGTTTCTAGGATCTTTATCACTTTTCAAAACCAAAAAACCTTATTCAACAAGTAGCTCAGCCCCAAGGAATTCAATGAATCAAAACTGACTTTGTTGGTCAAGCAAATGAATCAAGAAACAAGTGAAATGAAGAAGATAGAAATTGAGAATCAATGCACAAACAATATATACTGGTTCACTTCAAAACCATGAAGTTACATCCAGTTTCTTCCAACCAACACTAGGTTAGAGTTCCACAATTATAATTTTCAATTCTTACAACCAATTACAATGTCTCCCTTTATCAACCCTAGATAAAGTACAGAAATCTAAAATCCTATTAGATTCTAAGAGACAAGAACCTGAGAACACTACTCAGTTCTTCCACCTAGAGAACCCATTCTCTAGTTACAAGCAAGAGCCCAATTACAATAGCCAAAATACAAAGAAAATCTAAAGCGAAAATTACAATCAGATTAAGGAGAGAAACAACCTGATGATCCAAAGTATGCAATGCAAAATGAAGTTACCAGATCAGGTTGAATAATTAATAGACAATAAGCACAACTTTCCTTAATCTTGAAACGGTTTCAAGCTCCAAGAATGACTTAAACATACATGATCAATGCACAATGGAGCAAGACATAATTAAACCCTTTAGAAAACACTTTAGAATGCTCACAAGACTATTTAAGCTCAGAAAATACGTATAGGTAATGGTCCACAAAGTTATCAAAGCAACTAAGCATCAAGCCTATTTATAACAACTTTTCGTAACTGTCTGTAATCGATTAAACGCGCCATATAATCGATTAAAACACTTATGTAATCGATTAAATCACCATTTTAATCGATTAAAATGTTCATGAGTTTTCAAGGTTTAAATAACGAGCAAAATAATCGATTATTTCGAGCTGTAATCGATTATTCACTGTGTTTTATAAAAAGCTTGTGTAATCGATTACGAAACATGGTAATCGATTATTCCAGTGCAACATGTTTTTCTTAAAGCGTTGTGTAATCGATTACGAATACTGGTAATCGATTATTCCAGTGCAACATGTTTTTCTTAAAGCACTGCGTAATCGATTACAAATACTGGTAATTGATTATTCCAGTAGAACCATCTTTTTCAAAAAGCTTATGTAATCGATTACAAATAATGGTAATCGATTAACGTGTTCATGAAAGCTTTTCCAGGTTTGAAAACGAAGCAAATAATTGATTAATTCGGTATGTAATCGATTATTACAGTGCACTTTGCATTTTTCCAAAAACAATTGAATCAGTTTAAAAACTTAGTCAAATTATCAAAGCCTTGTGATTTTTATGAAACCAATTAAGTTAATTATGGATTAAATGAATGCAATGCACTTGGATCACCAGAATTGCTTTTCTTTTACACATTTCATACTAAATTATCTTCAAGGCATCCATTGCATGTTGAAAGCTCAAAACCAATGCTTGAATCAAAGTTCTTTTGCATTCTTTAAGTAGCTCTCCCTGAATCCAAAAAATAAAAGATCACAAGGTAATGCACTTGAACCACTTAGACAAATTACAAATGCCTTCAAATGATTGGGCATGTAAAAAGCTAAAACATCAAGCCTTCATCCTTGCTTCAATCTTCTTGCAGCTTCCCTTAAAATCAACACAACTTGCTCTGATACCACTAATGTAACGACTCGCCTTGTCGCTACGATACCACTACACTAAACGTGTAATTTAAATTTTAAATGAAAACTTCATTAATTTGATTATGAAAATGAGGATAAATTTTTTGTGATTATGCAAACATCATACAACGCACAAATACATAAATAAATACAAACATACATACATATATATATATATATATATATACACATATATATATATGTATGTATGTATCTCTGTGTGTGTGTGTGTGTGCGTGTGTGTATTAAAGCATTATATATCATTCACATGTCAGAACATAATTTAGTTTTTACATGTATCTAAGCATGGGATTTACATGCCCAGTAAAAAGAATCAAGGAACAAACTAAGAAAGAGTTGATAACAAAACACAACTTTCCTCCAAAATAAATTCCAACATCACCTACTGCTTCTCATCTGGTCCCACGAATGAAGGTTTGCGATCATCATAGGTACCAACCACACGATACAAAATTGCAAGGGTGAGTTTATTATACAAGATCAACAAACACTATATGACAATGATTAGCAAGAAAACAATAACAATAATCACAATCATTCTTAATAATCCATCAGTTCAACATACACTTCACAAACTAGTCATTAACTTTTTCGACAATTCAAATCAATTATGCTCAGAATGATGCAAGCACCTGACTCAACTCTCAAATACAACGTGGTACCATTCGTTAGGAAATAGCCTAAGCATGTCCACATAACCTAATATCCACACCAAGTAGTTGCACAAGGATATTTCACACAACACTTCAACTAATCCAAATTAATCAAATAATCAAATAATGCAAGAAATACATCAAACATCTATTTTCAGTTATTGAAATTTATGGGTGTTTCATAGTCCATAAAAGGGTGGAATAATAATGATAAAAATTACAAGAATGAGTTGATTCCCACAAGAACCGTGACCAGTTAGAGAATGTGTGTCAATTACCGCCTTCTCAATAAGTCAACAAGGAAAGACCAGTTTCCTCTTCCCTTCTTGGATCAAATGCTTGAGAGGTTAGCTAGTCAAGCCTTTTATTGCTTTCTAGATGGATACTCGGGGTATAATCAAATTCTTATTAATCCGGAGGATCAAGAGAAAACACCCTTCACTTGCCAATTTGGAGTCTTTGCCTATTGAAGAATGCCCTTTGGACTATGCAATGCACACGCCACATTCTGTTGAAGTACTTCACATGAAATCCAATAAGAATGGACTCTCTGCATGAAGAAGGGACTGAAAATAGTATGAACAGTACACAAGAAGCAAGAGGGGGGTGATTTGGTTGTTCTTGGCCAATTAAAAATTCTTAAACAATCAGAGTTAAAAAGATCACATCACAAAATAGTATAAGAAAGCTTTCAACCAATCAAACACCAATCCTTAAAGAATGCAATCAAAAACTTTTCTATTGATTACAAAATGCTGCACCAACAAATGACAAGTTATAACCACAAGAAAAGATAAAGATGAAGTATTCAATACAAAGATTTATACTGGTTCACTTCTCGACCTAGAGAAGCTACATCCAGTTCTTCTAACCAACAAGTTAGAGTTCCACTAATAACAATTTGTTTCTTAAAAGCTCTTACAACCACTCTTAATCACACCCAGATCAAGAACGAGACATCTAATTGACATAGATTCTCTATGATCAAGACATAGAGAAAACCTTTCTCTACTCTTACCTCTAGAAACACCTATTTTAGAAAAACCTTAAGAAAAACTATTATTATAGTTGCACAAAAAGAAATTACAAACAAGTTATATGGAAAGAAACCACCTGATGATCCTTTACTGATGTATGCAAAAGATTTTCATACTTGAATCAATGGTGAAAGAAAACTACTTCAGAACTTTCCTTCCAAAAACTTCTTTTGAAATTTTGCCCAAAAATAAATCCTCTTTAGTAATCTTGAAGCATGAGAATTTGTGGGACTAACTATTTGTAACTGCTAGTAATCGATTAATTCACTTATTTAATCTATTATTTACTCATTCAATCGATTAAAATGTTCTTGAACTTTCTGGAAAAGACTTATGAACAGTGTAATAGATTATCTCGCAATGTAATCGATTATCACAGGAAGTCCATTCTGTGATTTTGTGTAGTGTAATCGATTACCATATTCTCATAATCGATTAAAGTGTTCTTTAAAACTCAAGTAATAGATTAACACTTGCTGGTAATCGATTAAACCAATGAGATTTTTTTTCCAAACCTTAAACATGAAACACATGGCTTTTGATGCAATCATGAAAAATTTATGTTTCAGAAAAGCTTTTTCACAAAAATTATGCTTTTATGAAAACATGAATGCAAAACATGAATGAGGTTTATGCAATGGATCATAGGAAGTCTCATCTTAGACATACACAAATTATAGCTACCAATCAATTGAATTGACATGTAAAAAGTGTAACATCCTCAAAATTATATTTTGAATTTGTAATTATAATTGAATTGTGGAAGTGTGATAATACTTGGATATTTTTGGTTAACGTGGAAATTACAAAAATACCCTTGGACATTTTGGAAATGACAAAAATACCCCTAAGATGAATGGTAAAATTACCAAAATGCCCTTAGGCCAGAAATGCCCAAATATCTTTAGAAATTTTGTAGAAACCAGATGAAATTATAAAATACACTTAGCTGACTAAGTATCAAAATATTTTTGTGACAAAAAAAAAACCTCAAAATAAAATTTCTAGGAATTTTATACGATAGTAACTTCGAAATGTTATTCAGGAAGATTGAGGTGGCAGAAAAATATGGAAAAATGATAAATAGAATCTATGGAATTTTCTTTTAATTCTGTAGATACCACTCGATAAGACCATCCAAAACTTTAAGGATTGACTCCTCAACACCCTCTTCCTCGAGGATTTATTTTATTTTTCACTGTGGGGTTCAGTTGCACAAGTATTGGACGTTGATGAAAGGTGAACCGAGCCCAAGAATCCGTCTCAAGTTGAACAAAAGATATATATATATATATATATATATATATATATATATATACACACACACACACACATATATACACAGAGAGAGAAAGATAGATAGATAAGCGAGGACCTCGCCTCCTATTGTGGAACTTGTCAACTGACCACCATCTTATGAGCTCTAAAAAATTCAAGCACAAGCCCCCACGCAAATCTCTTAGAGAATATCTCAACATTCCACTATGATTCCACATACAGTTGCATGTCTCTCAAGTGCATTACTATCTCAAAGAAAACATCCTAGCCACAAGGATACTTGTGCTTGAATCCCTATGAACTAACACACAACATTGCATGTCATTTGAGAAGCACAATGTCCACTAGAACAAGGTTAGAGTCAACACCAGGACTCGTGCCTGAGTCCCTACATCCACCACACGAAGGTGCATGTCTATGGATATGTATTGTGCCTACTAGAATAAAGTCATAGTCGACACTAGAACTTGTCCAATAGTGCATGTAACTACCAAACATAGGGTCTAACCCACAAGTCCATTACAGTCCCTGGTTGTAAGTCAACCAGGTTACACATAAATCATCACATTCAATAAATGCTTGAAGTCATACCTCTCATTGTCCAAGCAAAGGAACACATTCAACAGATGCCCGAGGTCATACCTCTCATGATTGCCTAAATAAGGAAAGGTATAATCTATTTAAATAATGTTCACAAGTCCATACAAATTATGGAAACTTGGAGGTAAGTAAACATAACTTAAACTCTATCAAAATTTGTTGGAAGCATTAAGAAACTTAACAAAATGTTAAAATATAGCAAATGCCTAACTAACAAATGTGGAAATGGATATAAAGGAAAAAGTATGTCCATGATGAAGAAACCATAGTATGCTACTTCTCTGGAAATATTGGACGCATGACATCCAAGTACATCTACCAAATACTGGATCATCCAATGCTTTCAAAACTAACCAAAAAGAACCTAAGAAAATTTTTGTACCTAAATAGAAAAGAATTATTTTTGCAAATATATTCAACCACAACAAGAACTCACCAATCATGGTACCTGGACAGAGGCTGCTCACGTCACATGATAGGAGAAGAGTGTATGTTGCAATGCTTAACTCTAGGGCATGGTGGAACAATTATTTTCAGAGAAAATCAAAAGGGGAAAATAGCAGGGGTAGGAAACATAATAATTGATCCTTATCCACCCATTGATAATGTACTGTTTATTAAAGGGCTTAAAACACAATCTTCTTAGGATAAGTCAATTATGTGACAATGGACTTGATGTTTCCTTTAGCGAAGATGGGTGTGTTGTCCAACACAAAAATGGAACCCAAATTTTCATTGCTAAGAGGAAAGGTAATCTTTATAAGATTAATCTTAGCAAATTATCAAATCAAAATGTAACATGTCTATTATCCATCAAAGGAAATCACTGGGTATGGCACAAGAAACTTGGACTTGCAAGCTTGAGGTTAATCTCAAAACTTCAAAGATATGACCTTGTAAGAGGTTTACCAAGAATTTTATACAAAGATGATTAATTTTGTGAAGCATGTTAGAAGGGGGAACAAATTGAAACCTCCTTTTCAAGCAAAAACTCTGTTTCCACCACAAGACCACTTGAACTGTTACATATTGATTTTTTTAGTCTAACTAAAATAACCTCTGTCAATGGGAAGAGATATGTGATTGAGCATTTTTAATTTAGTATTCTTTGTTCTTCTTAGCTTATTTGACTTATCTTGGATTCTTATTTTCTCACTTTAACTCAGTTTTGGTCTTAGGCAAATAATTGAGCTTAATTGATAATTGTTGCTTATTTTTAGATTTTGTACTTACTTGATCTATCTTCCTTGTATAAGACCTAGAGGATTCTACAGAACTCCAAATTGAGCATATGAGTAGTCCCTGGAAAGCTAAGGAAAAGAGATATAATTTTTTCAGAAATAAGTTTGGGCTAATTCTGCCGGTTTGAGAGTCAAATTAGGCTTGGAAGTCAGAACCTCTGTACTTGAGTTTTTAGGCTACGAGTTTGGGTTTGATTTAAGTAATTAGCATAATTAGTTAGTTCAGATGGGCCTAATCAGAGCCCATCCCTTCATTCTATTTAGTCACTATATATTAGTGTAGCTAGACACACGAAAAAGTGAACTTCTAGCTTCCTGTGCAAGTTTTCAGAATTAAAATATTTTCTCTCTTTTTCTCTCAACTATTCTTCGTTGTTCTTTATTTTTCTTCTTCTTTTCATCTATGTTATTTTATTTTCTTACACAAATTTTGTGGCTCTTCCACTGATGATTGAAAACAATATGAACACACATAATTAACCAAGAGGGGGGTGAATTGGTTAAAACAGGGTCTTTAAGAAATTTCTTTAAAACAAGTAGCAGATTTAGGATCATATCACAAGGACACCCTTTTTGAAAAAGAAACTTTCAGTCAACCAAGAAACACCCTTCACAGAAAACAATACCAGAAAATGTTTTTCTGTTGATACAAGATTATCCAAAAGACTAACAATCAATGATAGAAAGATGAGATTAAGAGAAAGTAATCAACACAAAGAACTATACTGGTTCACCCCTCAATAAGAGAAGCTACATCCAATTTCTTCTAACCAAACCTTGGCTAGAGTTCCACTATCAACAAAAAATATGTTCCTTACAAGCTTACAAAAGATCACCCTTTATCAACCCTAGATAAATAACTAAAATATAAACACCCTCTAGACTACTAATGATCAAGACATAGAGAAACCCTTCTTCACTCTTCCTCCCAGAGAAACCTACTATTGAAAAGCTTAAAGAACCTTTTTGTAATAGCAACTAAACAAGCTGGAATGTAAAAAAATGAATTACAACTAGAGTTTAGAGGAGAGATACAACCTTATGATCCAAAGAATGCAAATACAAATGTTTACCAATCTGGAATCAGGTTGAAAGAAAGCAAGTTTTAGACCAGCTCTCCAAGAAACTCCTTTTAAATCTTGTCCAAAAAGAATTCTACCAATGATGCATGAAGATCTTGAATTATGGGACAAGAGCTTTGTTACTCAGTGAACTTTATCTCTAGTTAGAAGTCTTTTGAAAAATAATGAATATCTTGAATTGTAGTGATATGTTTTAAAATCAAAGGACCCAACAGCTTTATATAGAAAACCGTTGTAACTGAATGTAATCGATTAAATCGTCCATGTAATCGATTATTTATACTTACGTAATCAATTAATTTACTCATTTAATCAATTAAATTGTTCTTGAGCTTTCTGGAAAAGATATATGAACAAAATAATCGTTTAATTTGTCATGTAATCAATTATTATAGGATTCTCATTTTCAAAAACATGCTTAGTAATCGATTACTGAAAAATGGTAATAGATTAACACAGTCAGGACTTTATTCTGTGTTTTACTGAGTAATCGATTACTTAATTCCTGTAATTGATTATTTTGTTCTTCATGGCTCAAGTAATAGATTGCCAAATTGTGGTAATCGATTAAGGCAGTGAAAAATTGGTTTTCCAAAAACTTAAACCATGAGCACTTGGCTTTTATGCAATCATGAAACCTTAAAGCTTTTTCGCAAAACATGTACTTTTATGAAACCATGAATGCAAGCCAATGAATGATGTTTATGCAATACAATTGATCATAGGATGAAAACTCTCACACATCCAAGGATTACAAATGCCTTCAATTGAATGGCATGTAAAAGCTAAAACTCATCCAAGCAAAGAGCCTCAGTATACATCTTGATCCTCTTCAAGCTTCCCCTGTATCTAACAATGATGACCATAGAAAGTCAAACAATCAATCAATCCAAGGATCCAGTCTAAGCAAGGAGAGTTTGAGTTTTGGTTTGGTATTCTCATTTTTGTGTGAATGTTCATCTTCTTCAATCCTCTTTTCGATTTTCATGATTATGAATATGTTTAGGATTGAAAACAAATTAGGTTATAGATTTATTTCCTAATTTTGAATTGTATCTCTAAGTCGACCTAGGTTAATCTTGTGCTAAAAAATTATCTTAGTTTTATTTGTTTTGTAGCGATTCAACAGTCATTATCAATATGGTCTAGTTTTTATCGAACAGTTTGCATGCGTTGAATAAAAATTGCAGAAAAACGTAGCAAAATAGAAACTAATAAAATTGATAATAGGTATTCTAAAATAGATTAAAAAACATCAATCCAATTCTCCAAACCAAGCAATGCGGATTATCATAGTTCTCAGATAATGATCTTTTTATGAAAGTTCATTCAATTTCATTAGAAGCAGTTCAATTGAATTAACCCTTAAATTAATTGAAACCACAAACCTAATTGAAATATCATTCAAATAATCTCTGATTAAAAGTCAAATTTAGGAAATGAATCCATAACCTAATCCATTTTCAATCCTAAACACATTCATAATCATGAAAATTGAATAGACAATTGAAGAATAAAGTGAACATTCATACAGAAATTGAAATACCAAACCAGAACTCAAATTTTCCTTGCTTGGACTAGATCCTTGGATTGATTGATTGTTTAGCCTTCCATGATCATCATCAATGGAAGCCCCATGAAATTAGTGCAAGAAAATGAAAGAACATAAATGAAAATGAAGAACAATGAAGAACAGTTGAGAGAAAATAAGAGAAAGGGCTTTAATTCTAAAAACTTCTAAAAGTCACTACAAAATGTTTGTGCTAAAATGAAGTGTGTTCATCCAAATAACTAAAATCACTAAAATCAATATGGTCTAGTAGTAGTGGATGACTACTCAAGATGGACATGTGTTATGTTCCTTGCTCACAAGAATGAATCATTTGAGGTCTTTTTTAATATGTAAAAAAGTTCAAAATGAAAAGGGAGTATGCATTACTTAAATCAGAAGAGATCATGGTGAAGAGTTTGAAAATGAAAACTTTCATCTCTTTAGTGAAGAAAGTGGAATTCTTCATAACTTCTCCACTAACACCTCAGCAAAATCGTGTTGCTAAGAGAAAGAATAGATCATTGCACGAAATGGGCTGGACCATGCTCAATGACAACTCTACACCTATACATTTATTTGCTGAAATAGTGAACACTACCTATTATTTACAAAACAGAATTTACATAAGACCCATTCTAAAAAGGACTACTTATGAACTATGTAAAGGACAAAAACCTAACATTACATATTTTCATCCTTTCGGATGCTAGTGTTTTATTCTTAACACTAAGGAAAACTTCGGAAACTTTGATTCTAAGTGTGATAATGGAATATTACTTGGGTATTCTAAAACATCCAAGGCATATAGAGTTTTCAAGTCTAGAACCTCAATTGTGAAAGAAGCTATTCATGTAAGAATTTATTGACACAATGTCTGATAAGGAGCTTGATGAATCTTTTGTAGATATAAGACTGGACGAAGGCATTGGACCACTGACAAAACAATCTTCAAAAATAGACATGTTCAACCTAGCAACAGAACAACCTCAAGAAGAAAGAGAACCAACTGGACAAATCTAAGGAAGAACCATCCCAAGAGTCAAGTTATTAGAGATCCCTTACCCGAAGTTTAGATAATAGGATCTCTCATACAACAAGGCTACACAACTCTCATTTCAGAAGTAGAACCCAAGCATATTGATGATGCTATGGAAGATGAATCTAGGTAAAATCCATGGAAGAGGAACTTGAACAATTTAGAATAATGATGCATAGAAGCTTGTAGAACTACCATAAGGAAAGAAAATGCTGGACGAGACAAGGAAGGTTGTGAGAAACAAGACAAGATTGGTTGCGAAGGATTACTCACAACAGGAAAGTATAAACTATACAGAAACCTTTGCTCCTATTGCTCGTCTAGAAGCAACACGCATTTTACTTTCATCTGCAACTCATACAAAAATGAGACTATATCAAATGGACATAAAAAGCACATTCCTCAATGAAGTAGTACAAGAAGAAGTCTATGTAGAACAACCCTCTGGCTTTAAGAGTAACACTTTTCCACCTCATGTTGTCAAACTCTATAAAGCATTGTATGGACTTAAGCATGCTCCTAGAGCTTGGTATGAACATCTTAATCCACTCATTGTAAACAATGGCTTTGAAAGAGGAAAAGTGGATACAACTATGTTTCACAAGAACTATGACTCCCAATTTATATTAGTTTAAATTTATGTGGATGACATTATATTTGGTGCTACCAATGAACCTCTATGTGAAGACTTCTCTAAGTTAATACAGGTTGAATTTGAAATGACTATGATTAGTGAACTAAAGTTATTTTTAGAACTATAGATAAAACAGACCAACAATGGAATTTATATCCATCAAACAAATTATGTCAAGGAACTTATCAAGAAGTTAAAGTTGGAAGATGGATAAAGAAGAAGCAAGGAATTCAGGTTGATTAGTTACTATGACAATGTGCTGGTGACAAAATTGAAAGAAGAAGCACTAGTGGAAGTTGCCATATCATTGGTTGAAACCTAGTCACTTGGATCAGCAAAAAGCAAGGATCAGTAGTGTTATCCACTACAGAAGCAAAGTACATATCAGTAGCAACCTATTGTACTCAATTGGTATGGATAGAGAATCAACTAGAAGACTACAATGAATATGATGAAAAAATCCCCATCTACTATGATAATAAAGTTGCAATAAGTATCTCTAAAAACCTTACTATGCATTCATGAGCCAAACATATAGAAATTAAACATCACTTTCTAAGAGACAATGTTCAAAAAGGAATAGTGGAATTACAGTTTGTACCGACTGATGAAAATAGTATAAACAACACACAAGAACCAAGAAGGGGATGAATTGGTTGTTCTTGGTCAATTAAAAATTTCTTAAACAATCAGAGTTAAAAAGGATCATATCACAAAACAACCTCTGAACACTTTCAATCAATCAAACTCCAATCTTTAAAAGAATGCAATGACAACCAAATATTTCAGTTAATTATGAAAAGTTACTCTAACAAATGACAATTAATAACCACAAGAAAAGATAAAGAAGAAGTGGTCAACACCAAGATTTATACAGGTTCACTTCTCAACCTAGAAAAGTTACATCCAGTTCTCCTAACCAATTAGTTAGAAATTCCACTAATAGCAATTTGTTTCTTACAAGCTTATACAATCACTCTCAATCAAACCTATATCAAGAACAAGAATCTAACTCCTTTAGATTCTCTATGATCAAGACATAGAGAACACCCCTCTCTACTCTTCCCTCTAGAAACACCTATTCTAGACAAGCTTTAAGAAAGACTATTTCTTTAGTTACACAAACCACAAATTCTAAAAAGAATTAAATCAAAGTAGTATGGAGAGAAACAACCTGATGATCCATTGCTTATGAATGCAAATGATCACCATACTTGAATCAAGGTTGAAAGACAAATCTTAAAACATTCTCTTCAAGTTCTTCTTTAGAATGTTGCCCAAAAAGAAATCCTCTCAAGAAATCTTGAAGCTTGAGGATTTGAGGGTTTAACACAGAATAACTCAAAGTATATTTTCTCTCTTCAGAAAGGTTATGAAATTCGTTGATATTTCGTTGTTGTATTTTGTTAAAACACTCAACATCTATTTATAGAAAATTGTTTTAACTGCCAATAATCAATTAAATCACTTATATGATTGATTAATTTGTTCTTGAGCTTTCTGGAAAAGACTTATGAACAATGTAATCAATTAAATCACAATGTAATTGATTATCACAAAAAGTCTTATTCAAAACGTTGCCAAGTAATCGATTACCACCTCGTTGTAATCGATTATCACAGGAAGACCATTCTGTGATTTTGACTGTGTAATTGATTACCACAAACTCGTAATCGATTAAAATGTTCTTAGTTCTCAGGTAATAGATTACCAATGACTGGTAATCAATTAAACTAGTGAGAAAATATTTTTCCAAAACTTAAAACATTAAACACTTGGCTTTTTATGCATTCATGAAAATCTTGTGTTTCAGAAAAGCTTTTAATGAAAACATGAATGCAAACATGAATGAGTTTTATGCAATGGATCATAGGATGACTCATCTTAGACATACACAATTTACATATGCCATTCAATTGAATTGGCGTGTAAAAGCCTAAACATTTCATAGTCTAATAACCTCAACTTCTTGATCGACTTTAGCTTCCCTTGAGTCTAACAACTGATAGTTAGCTCACTGACATTTTTACAAAACCCCTTATTGAAGAGAAGTTGATTATTTTAAGAGATCAACTTGAAATAGCCTCATTGTTAAGTCTTAATGACCATGTGTCTCAGCCACATTAGATTTTGATGTATAAGAAAAAAGTATAAATTATTGATATTCTAATGGGTTTTCGGCAAGTGGACAGGAATATTATGTTATAGAAATTTATAACATTGAATATTGTCCATAACTATAGAGAGTATGCTCTGTTTTAATCTAGCATCCAACATGCTATATTCAATAAGCGTCCACTTTTATGTATCACAATATAACATGTTATAAACATTGTTTTAATTTGTGTACTTGACTTTTATGTCTTATGTTTCAAAAACTTTACTTTTGAGTCTTTATTGGAGAATTATGTTTTTGAATGTATATGTTTCAATTTGTAGGTTGAGTTATAGTTTTAAATATGTCCATGTTTGGTGTAAAACTTTGTTTTAAATATTCTAGTCTTTGTGTCATGTTTTTATATGTTATATATTTTTGAATGTGTTTGTAATTTTGTATGCTTCATATGTATAATTGATTTTTATTAAAACTTAAATGTTTTAAATACCTTTGGCCCACCCTAGATCAATTTAGGGCTATCATTGCATGGCCTAGAGACAGGTCTATTTTTTAGGAGGAGGCAGGTCCTACAGATGACCAAGGAGGAGGAAGAGCAGACGAGGATGAAGACATGGCAGATCCTATTGATTATTACATTGGAGGAGACTAAGCTCCTCAGCCATGATCGTCAAAATTTTGTGAACTTGTCTTTTTGTTTCTTTATTGCTTTGTAGTTTAAACTTCAGTACTTTATTACCTTATTTACAATTTTGGATTTTTGCTTGGATATTTACATGCTTTTGTGATTTTGACTGGTTTATGCGTGCACTTTGATATGTGTACACAAAGGTTTCCCTCTTTTTGGTAGTACACATTACTGAATAATTTTGTTCTATTAGCATAGTTGTAAAATATATATAACTCTTTCCGGGACTTAAACAGAAAAAATTCCTTGGACATAACATGTTTTGGAAAGAATCAACAGTTGATGATTTTGAAACTTGGGACTTGATAAATAAAAAATTTCAAAACACAGATTTGATTTGAACATGGAAATAGGCCTTAAGTAGTGACTATGTGCAACCAAATTTTTTACATTGAGTGTCCTCACTAATATGTTCTACAGTTGATTCTACATGAATTTTTAATTGTCATAACATATGATGCATGGATATGATGTAGGCTTTCTTTCTTTCTTTCTTGTACATTTTAAGCCACTTCCCAAAAATCTATCCCAATGTATATTGTTTTACCATTTGCAAGGTCTTTGAGCCAAATATGTGATATTTTCTTGGAACACTAACCTAGGATAAAATTTTCCTGCCTTACATTAGGTTAGGAGAGAAAAGGTGCTTTGTTGGGATTTCTATCATTTGGTGGATAATGTGATGTAAATACTTTGTTTCTAAATGTAGTTATTCATGTAAATTAAATGTTGTATAGAAAAGAAAATAAAAAAAGAAAAAGAAAAGGGAAACAAGTTCTTTGTGAATAAATAAATGTACGAATTATGTACATTATGTTCTAAAATATACAAAGTTGTTGTAATTTTTATAAGTTGGAATGTTGGTATAGGAAGTAGTGATAACTTGGTTGAAAAGGTAAGGGATAGGAAGTGATGATTCATGTGAGTTGCTAGCTTGTTTTTATGTTTGCTCTCCTATTCTCAAGGTATTTTTGAATACCTAGAAAAACCAAGATTTCTTTCAAGTCAATCTCAACCCTAAAAGTCCTAATGATCCATGATGATTATGTACTTTATCTTTGATTTGAGGGGAAATGAATTGCAAAATTGATTTATGATGTATAAATGTTGGAATTGAGATGAAATACTTGTCTGTGTGAGAATTATACACCTTCGAGAGGTTTTCCTCTGTTTGAGTGAATCATGTGTTGATGACTACCAAGACATGAATGCTTGGTTTGGATCGTTTCTGGAATTGCAAGCTTCAAGACTCCATGAATGGTGCTTTAAAACTCAAATAGAAAAA
>QARZ01040618.1:11112-25088 GCA_013407115.1 Glycine latifolia
TGATCATATTTTTTTGGTTAAAAATCTGACTCAAACTCTTCTATAAAATGTGCTATTGTGATCATAGTTCTATAATAGTTTTTGAGAGGAAAAACCCTAATCTACTTTCCTCTATTTTCACTTGCCCCTTTGTGTGAGTTTTGGCTGAAAATTTAGCCACCAATATCATCTATTGGTGAGTCTCTTGGATAAGTAAAAACACTCTAAAAGCTAACCTGCTTCCTCTCCATTGGTGCACCTAGCTTGTCTCCTTTGGTGTTTGTTGGTGGCCTTCAAGAAGTGTTCTTGAGTCTTGACAAGAAGTGGTGTGGATCAACATTAGAGGGCTTGTATCTTTAAGCCTATCCTTGATCATCAAGTTTCGAATATAAACAAGGTAACATCTATGTCTTAAAGAATTATTCTTGTGTGGTATGTGTGTTTCCGCTTGGAAAAATTTTGTTTTTTCTTCTCACATGCCTTCGGGCTTCAAGGCCCAATCTTTCAGTATCTGTAAGGAACAAGGTAGTTTCTCCAGTCTTTCTGGGTTTGAGGACTCTGGACACACATGAGTTCATTACCTTGTATTGAACTCTGTAGATGATATTGACCGGGATAGATCCAACTTTCATGTCAAGACCATGAAGCTGGACATCTAAGGTCAGGACATCTAAGATGTTGGCATCCTCAAGGTTGACAGTCCTATCAGGGTAATAGTTGAAATAGATGGGTCCATTACTAAGGCTGGTTTCTACGGTGCCTAAGATGGAGTCGGTAAACTGATTGTGTCGGGAGTCTCTTAAACACAAAAGCATTGAAGTGTTTAATCCTTTGATCTCTAAAGGTTTAGCAGCAACTTGGACACATCCAATATGCAAAAAATTGTAATTTTGTTTATGTTGTTTTAAAGAATTGTTTGAAAGAAGTTTAATTTCATCAAAATCAGTTTTAAGGCGGATATCAGTTTCAACAATCCGAATAATAAAATCAGTCTTTCGAAAATATCGACCTTCGGGTTTGTAAAGTTCATTATCTGGAATTCTGGGTATCTTCCAGTCATCCAGATACTGATTAATATCTTCAAAAGAAACTTCTTCTTTGAAAATATTACGGTTTGAATTAATTAAAGCGTTATCGGCTTGAGAAGGGCCGAAAGAGGAGGAGGAAGGTTGTGAAGATTTGAAAGAGAGGCGAGAGGAGAAAGAGCGAAAGAGAGAAGACATGGAAGAAAATATCATAAAATAGTCCCCTGATATCATCGCCATCCTTTGGTTCTATAAAAACATAAAGATAGATCCGAGTTAAATTTTTCCTACTGAGCTATATTCCAGACTTTTTTTTTTAATCTTTTATTTATTAACTAAAGCCAATGAATTTCAAACAAGAGTTTCGATCTGTCGTTCCAATAATTTGTAGGATTTACTGCCCTTATCTCAGCGGGACTTACTACCCTAGCAACAGCAGATAGAAACATTCTCTGTATATCATGCTAACCAGTTAAGACATAAAAGTACCTATATCATGTACAAAAGCATTTAAAGAAAATAAAACATTCCGTCTGGATAATAGTTCAGATAAGTAAAAGATAACTCAGATCTAGCCATATATTCCTACTTCCCACCTGGCTCTGATACCATATGGGGTGGAAGCGAGGACTAGGGAAAAGAACTCAGAACAATCAATGCATATGGAAAGCAGGAATATAATACGGAATTCACATGGCTATGAACAATAATAAACACAATTAACGAAAACTTTAAAGCATAAAATTAAACTCTCAAGTGCGGCAGAGCCAACGAGATGAGAGGGAGTAGGTGAGAAGGGAAAAATTCAATTATATAAAAATAAACATGCAGAGAATGAGACAACACTTGTTTATTTCTCAAAAATTAAAGATTACAATGGTTTCAAACTTAGAGTTTACCTAAGGGGAACACTCTGAATCCTGAAGACACTAGAAAATAGAACTAAGAAAATGGAAGATAGTTATGAATTTTATCAGAGTGGGGTCTTTCCAAGGGGAAGAAATATATGCTCCATTCAAGAGCCTGCTTCCAATGGTATACTACCATCTCTTTGGGGAACGAAATTCAGTCTTGTCTTTTTCTATACTTTTAATTGAATAATTCTAATTTTAAAAAATAAGACTAAACTAAAGTATGATAAGCATTTGTTAACTAAATTAGAATTATATTTGGGCAACTTACATATTAATAATAGAATTTAATAGACATGTGGTGATGGTATGAAAGTTTGAGATATGATATATATATATATATATATATATATATATATAATAATTCTTATAATAATTTATATAATATTATTTTATATTTTTATCTCTCTTTATCATATTATTTATTATATATCAATTTTTTTTTCTTTTCTCTCTTTCTCTTCTCTTTATTTGTCATAAGATTTGTTGAATAATAGTATATGGTGTGACTATTGAATATGATATAGTCTGTGTTTGTGGTGATCGAATAATTGTATAACAAAGTTTAGACTCTTAGTATATATATTATTTATTTTTAAGAAAATTCAGATTATTGAATATGATGTATGACTTTTTTTGTAAATTCTTTCTTATTTGATAGGATAAATAAAATTGGAATAAATTATTGACAAAAAAATCGTAAAAATAATTTATGATATTACACTTAAATTTTTGTTTGAAAATATTATTAAATATTTTTTTATTTTTTTGAAACAATATTAAATTATTAATGTTTGATTAAGAAATAGAAGCACGCAAACTAATACATCATATATTTGAATCTCCTTTTCTTTGATCCCCCACAATCTTTTTCTTTTTCTAAAATAATGTGGTTAAAATTAATATTTCAAACATTACATTGGTTTAGTAAAAAAACATTACATTGGCATGGTTCCCCCAAAGACTTTCTAGTGTCAAATCACTACTACAAAAACCACTTGCAATATTATTTTAAATTACGTTGGTTTAGTAAAAAAAAAATTGGTTAAAATTAATTTTAAAATAAAATGACTTGTGTTTAAATGGATTTGTTTAAAAAGTAATTAATAATAAAACTTAGTATAAAATTTATTATCCAACATAAAAATTACCTAAAATTGTTTCAAGTGAAAATAAATTTTATATCTATAATTACTTTTTTATGTAAATTCAAACAAGTGAGTATTTAGTTAAAATAAAATCAAATTAATTAGTGTATGTTTGCCTCTCCGGTCAGTGTACCTTCAATGGACGTACGTGAAATTTACCTTTTAGTGTATTTTGGATCCAAAATATGTTTATGGCCTTAGCAATCATGGTTTTAATAGTTAAACATGATTTTAAATAATGCAACACAAATCCAAACACTCCCAAAATCAT
Organism: Glycine latifolia; assembly: GCA_013407115.1. Classification (NCBI taxonomy): domain Eukaryota; kingdom Viridiplantae; phylum Streptophyta; class Magnoliopsida; order Fabales; family Fabaceae; genus Glycine; species Glycine latifolia. The sequence goes on from QARZ01040618.1 coordinate 14,447, forward strand.
TAGTTAGCAAACCAAGAATGGTGTGTTTCTTTTTTCCTTTTTTCTTTTTTGTTGAGTGTGTATTTCAAACATTAATTAATCATGCTACCCCATTTGACAAAGATGCTATCAGTGGTTAGATATTAATACAGTCTTACTTTTACTACACAATGGCATGCATTATTTGGGGTCGAATATAGACAAATGAAAAGAAATATGTTGGAAGCCTCTATGACTTTGCATCATATAGTCCATTTGATTACATAGAATCAAATATGTTTTAATCCTTCATATTTGAATTCTGATCAGGTGATTGACATGATCCAGGTCAGGAGTTGATTGTGGCTCAAGGCTAAGCTAGAAATCTCTTGAAGTAACAGCTGAACTCATAGCCATTAAGTTTTCCCAAATCTACCTTGCAATAGAACCCACTCTTTAAGCAAACTTCAAGAACACACAAGGTTCCAGCACTCCTTGAAATTGGGGTTGTTTTAGAAACTTATAATTACAGAAATGGAAGATGGAAGAAAGGTTAGGGATGAAGGTGAAGACACCATGGAGAAGCTCTCCAATAAGTCTAGGAAGAATCACCACAATAGCATTGGGAAGCCATTGATAAGACTCAAGAAGTTTTTGAACAAGAACAAGAGAGAAACTCTCACACAAATTTCAGATTTGTATTAATGAACCAAAGTTAGTTACATTCAGTTTTGGCACCTTATATAGGCCACGAAATTACAAGCTAAATGTCACTAAATGTAAGGAAAATGCAAATTGAAATGAAGCCTAAATGAAGCTTGAAGTGCAAGCTTTCCCAAAGTGATTTTTGGCTTCCCAAACATGTGCAGTTGCAATTCAGATTGAAATAATCGATTAATTCACACTTGTAATCGATTAAAACAGAGCTATTTACCATTTTCAGGCTTATGGAATCAATTACAGATGTCCTGTAATCGATTAAAGCAGCCAAGCCTTGAAATAATCAATTATAGATGCCATTTAATCAATTAAAGTAGTAAGATCTTGTTTCTGTTTGCAACTGATATGCTGGTAATCGATTACAAGGCCAAAATAATCGATTAAAACAGTGAAAAACCTATTTACAAGTGTTTTTATTGAATTTCTTCTAACAAGTGCTGGAATTTATTGAATTAAATTGGACTTGAGACACCAAAATCCATCTCTTGTCATCCTTGAATTGGTGCGCATCTTCATGCTTGCTCAAGTTAGCTTGAATGTGGTCTTGAAGTGCTTGAGTCCTAGCTCTTGTCATTGGTCCTTTAAAGCTCACTAAAGGAAGTGCTTCAAGCTCTCCTTCTAGACCTCTAGCTTGGAATGGACCTCCATCACATTGAAACCAAAATTAAATGAGAATCCTAACCCTAACCCTAGTTGGGCCTCGTGTGAGCCCAATTAAAATAAAAACATTGGCCATAAGCCAAGGAGAAAGGTGCCATCCATAATAAGGGGTAGGTGGTCATTTTTTATTTTAAAAGTCTTTCACATCTATCTTACCCTCATTCATGACCATTTTTCTTACCTCCTTCTCCAAGTCACTTTATTTTCTCTAACTTCTCTAAGATCTTTCCACAACCACAAAGGCCCATCCACCCACTTTGTGAGCTTACAGAAATTTGTCTTTACAATGGATGGATGATGTTAAATGCTTGTTATGAGTTGATTATCTTTTCTTCGGAAATGATGTATGGCTGAACCCATTAGCCATTAAATTTCCCAAATCTACCTTGCATGAAGCCGTTGATAAGAAACAAGAGGTTCTTGCACAAGAACAAAGAGAAAACTCATAAATTTCATATTTGCATTCAATGATCAAAAGATCCTTTACAATCAGTTTTGGGGCAGCTTATATAGCCCACAAAATTACAAGGTAAATGCAAGGTAAATGACAATGAAATAAAGCTTGTAATGCACACTTAATGAAGCTTAAATGCAAGCTAAATAAAGCTTGTGTGCAAGCTTCCCTAAGGACTCTTGGTTGACCCTAAACTTGTGTAAAGGTGCAGTATTTTCAGCCTTGAGGTGCAGTTTTCAGCTTCTAAGTGCAGCCCCTAGGTGCTACAAAAATTATACACAAGCGTACCTACAAAGCTTTACACAAATGCACTAAAAGCCTTTTTATCTGTAACTATTTTTGCTACTAAAAGTGCTGGAATTTATTGAATTAAATTGAACTTGAGACATCAAAATCCAGCCCTTGTTATCCTTGAGTTGGTGTGCTTCTTCATGCTTGTCCAAGTTAGCTTGGATGTGGTCTTGAAGGGCTTGAGTTCTAGCTCTTGTCATGGGTCCTTTAAAGCTCACCAAAGGAAGTGCTTCAAGCTCTCCTTCTAGACCTCTAGCTTGCAATGGACCTCCCCATCAGGTAACTAATAGGAGTAGTTGCACACACAAGGTTATGATTCTTTGAAAATCTAACATAGAGATTTCAAGGAATCATGGCTGGGAGACCTAACACCACTACTACACAGCTTCTAGCTCGTATGACTCAAGTATTAGATACCTTAGTGAAAGACTGTGATGCTGAACCAACCGAATATCGAGGGTTGTCTTCTTTCACTAAGCACAATCCACCCAAATTTGAAGGCAACTTTGATCTGGAAGGAGCACATTGTTGGCTTTCCAATGTTGAGAAGATTTTCACAATGATGGGATGCTATGAAGAACACAAGGTTATTTATGCTACCTATTGTTAGAGTCAGGGGGAGCTCAAGATGATCAATAAGCTAAGTCTCTTAGGCAACAAAGTATTTAGGCTTTTTTACATGCCAAATCAATTTATTTGTAGTTGTAATTTGTATATGTCTAAGGGAGACTTCCTATGATCCATTCCATAAAGCTCATACATGTTTTTGCATCCATGTTTTCATAAAAGCACAAGTTTTGTGAAAAAACTTTTTTAAAACATAAAGTTTGCATGGTTGCATAAAAAGCCAAAGTGTTTAATGTTTAAGTTTTTGGAAAAACAATTTTTCTCTGCTTTAATCGATTACCAACAAATGGTAATCTATTACTTAAGCTTTCAAGAACACTTTAATCGATTACAAGAGTATGGTAATCCATTACACTACAAAAAGTCATAAAAAAGTCTTCCTGTGATAATTGATTATGATATTGGTGTAATCGATTACTTGGCACATGTTTAGAACAAAGACTTCTTGTGATAATTGATTACATTGTGAATTAATTGATTACATTGCTCATAAATCTTTTGCAGAAAGTTCAAGAACACTTTAATCAATTAAATGTGTTAATAATCGATTACATAAGTGGATATTGATTACATTAGTGAATTAATCGATTACTAACAGTTACAAACAGTTTTCTATAAATAGTTGTTGGGTATTTTGAAAAAGAGTAATGAAATATCAAAGTATTTTCATAAGCTTTCTGAAGTAAGAAAAGATTCCAATTTCTAAACTCTGTTAGTCCCACAAATCCTCAAGCTTCAAGATTTCTAAAGAGGATTTCTTTTTGGGCAAGCTTTCAAAAGAAGTTTTGGAAAGAAAGTTGTGAAGTAGCTTCTTCCACCATTGATTCAAGTCTGGTAATCTTTTGCATACATCATTACTGGATCATTGGGCTATTTCTTTCTATACAACTTTAGTGTGAATTCTTTTGAGTTTCTTTTTGTGTATTAATAGCAATAAGTTTTCTTAAGGGTTTTCTAGGATAGGTGTTCCTAGAGGTAAGAGTAGAGATAGGTGTTCTCTATGTCTTGATCAAAGAAATTCTAAGTGAGTTAGAAGTCTCGTTCTTGATATAGGTGTGATTAATAGTGGTTGTAAAAAGCTTGTAAGAACAGTTTGTTATTAGTGGAACTCTAACTTGTTAGTTAGAAGAACTGGATGTAGCTTCTCAAGGTTGAGAAGTGAATCGGTATAAATCCTTGTATTGACTACTTCTTTCTAATCTTTTCTTGTTGTTATAAATTGTATTTCATTGGTGCTGCATTTCTTAATCAATAGAAAAAGTTTTTGATTGCATTCTTTGAGCAGTGGTGTTTATTTGGTTGGAAGCTTTCTTGGACTGCTTGTGATACGATCTTGTTAACTCTAATTGTTTAAAGAATTTTTAATTGTCCAAGATCAACTAATTCACCCCCCCCCCTCTTGGTTCTTGTGTGTTGTTCATACTATTTTCACCTATATGTTAAGTAAGGAAGCTTAAGATTAGTGGAAGTTTGCTAGCCAGACTTTACCAAGTTAGGAGAGAGTCATAGTTTGGGACGCGTTCAAGGAGAGTTTCTCGGGGAACCACTTCCCGAGGTACTCACATAAGTAGAAAGCAAGGGAATTTCTGGAGTTAAAACAAGGAAGCATGACCATAGGAGAGAACGCATCAAAATTTCTCGAGTTGAGTTTTGAAGATTTCACTCTGATCAAAGTGTTCATCTTTATGTGGTGGTCCGACAACAAGCAACGGCGGCTCGTGGCGATCACCAGTGGTCGTGGGTGGTGGAGGAGGAGGATGAGAGCTTGGGTGAAGGTTTTGGGGAAGAAGAAGACTAAAAATGTGTGGTTTCACATTGCTACATGTTTTTGTAGCCGACTTTACTCACCCAGGCGAATTCTACTCGCCTGGGCGAGCTAACCCAGTTTTAACAAATTTCACTTCTTCTATTATTTCACAACTCCCAACGGTCAAAATTTGCATACATGGGTTATGAGCCTACCTGTCAAATTGGAAAGCGGTCCAACAGCTAACCAATCCGAAATTGTGAATTTACCAAAATAGGTTTTGGGTCAAACTCAGAATCACACAGTTCCAATGCGGATCAATCAAACTCCACATAACCTAACATCCACACCAAACAGTTGAACAAGGATAATTCACACAACACTTCAACTAATACAAATTAATAAAGTAATTAAATAATACAAGAAATATATCAAACATATATTTTGAGTTATCAAAATTTCAGAGCGTTACATTCTTTGCCATATGAAGTCGTAGTGTTAATCCCTTCTGACAAATCGGTTACTATCGCTAGTTCATGCTTAGACTGTTCTATTACAGCCAAGGCAAGACTTTCTCTGTAAATCTAATATGTTTGCCTCTATCTAATCTTGATGTGGTGTTGGGAATGGATTGGTTATCATCCAACCATATTCTTCGCAACTGTAAGAACAATACTTTAATGGTTTTGTTTTCGTTCGATGTCGAGGAATATCTTAATGTTGGAGGCATACTCGTAGTCTGTGAATTTCCTGAAGTCTTTCTGGAATATGTGACCTAGTTACCACCTGAGATGGTACTCGAATTCACAATAGACCTAGTGTTTGGTGTAACACCCCGTATGCATCCGGTGTATTAATAATTACCTAATCAGATTCGCGCGGTGACTAATTTAATTAAAAACCACTGAAGCGATTTCAAAACCATGTATCTTGATTCATTATGTATGGTACGTAACCTCAAGTAAATATATGAATTCCAATACACTATAGCCAGCCTCATCGATCCAAAAACATAAATAACGGCAGATATATTAGGAGAATAACCACATGTATATACATATATACCATCAAGACACTCACTGTGTCTATTCCAAAGAAGAAGCACCAAATGCCACAATCTCACAGATCACTTCCTCACATGAGGGTACAAAATACCGAAAATCAGAACATCATAATCCATACAAAACTCAAAATATATGCACATGCATATCTTCCCTCGCAGGGGCACAAAACAATATCATATACAAAAAGTAATGAGTCACAATGCTCTCAAAATACAGGCTAAGCAGCTATACAGTGGTTGTCCCTATTGGGGCCTCCCGCCCTGGGAATTATCATCTCTGCCAGAAGCATCACCTATAAAACAACATCCCCAACAGGGGTAAGATACAATCTCAGTAAGCTCAGGGCTCTTGGAGGCTTCTCCTTTCCCCTGGCTCACTTCCATGATACACAACATCAAAGGCATCACAATCACTAGGCCTCCCGGCCCTCACAACAATACATAGCCATCCACTAGTTCTAATGTATATCCGCAGTACTACACCCGCCAAAGATGCATCATCATCAGCATCTGGGACTCTCAATCCCCAGTGTGAGACCAGAACTCACACCCGTGCCATCCCATCGGGAGCTACCCCTTTACACATGGATGCACGTATATGGCACCTCCGAGAATAGGCTTCAACCGCGACAAGACCACCTATCTCTTGGTCTTAAGGGATCATCCCCACCCTTTACATGAGCAAACCAAACTAGGAGTTGCGCTCTACTCCTAGGGAGGTCCATATCTATCTAACTGGCCAAAAGATCTATCCGAAAGGCAACCATACACACAAAGCATAGAATCATGCATACATATTATCATGAGGAAAGTTGTAACAACCAATTCAATGCACATGCATCATGTATGCAACCATCACTCCCTTGGAGTATGGTGGAACACAGGCAGTGGAAAACACTCCCCAAGAGCAAAGAACTTACCTGGCAACACAATGCTCTACTGTCCAATCCCAGAACTGTGGTCTACGCCACTGACACCCTCGGCGTCACGCCCTATACAAGGGCACACAAGCAAAATCAATAACCAACCTAACCTTACAAGGCATTAAGTACATAATAACGGTTCTCAACCATTAAAAAGGAAAGAAACATTATTCTCTTTCATAATAACCCTTTAGTATCCTATCTCAAGCTTCTAAGGCTAGTCACCCAACTGATGACTTACAGACCCCCACCAGGATCTATCTCAGCCTAACAAAGGCGCTAGAGTCTCTCTAAGACTCTGCATAAGCCAATTCAAAGGGTTCAATTACTTTATACAAGCCATAAATCAACAATTTCCAAGTTGGCCAAAATGGTTATTTCAACACTTTTTCACCATTTATATAACCTCCTGAGCACATATTGTACAAGCATCATGCATGTAATACAATCATCAATTTAACCAACATTCTTCCTACACATATATTTCTCAGAGCCAAATTCCAAAGTCCATAAAAATCATATTTCAAGGCTAATCCTTCATCACAACAACCTCCTAAGCATACTTTTCCAAAGGACCCAAGCCTAATTTCAGCTCTAACACAAATGGGTCACTATTCACCTCAAGAACAAATTCTCAAATAATCGGTAGAATTTGTGTTTCTTACCTCTAAATCAACAAGGAAGGCTAGAGAGCAACTTCTCCAAGCTTGGGTGTCCGTAAATCGTCTCATTTCCCCGCCAAACTCAAGTTTTGTGAAGTTCCCTAGAGAAAACAATATCTCTGTTTGATGGTTTTTAAGGAAAATGGAGGTTGGAATCTAGCTCATTGGGTGATTTCCTTCAAGTTTCATGTTGGGTGTGAAGTGTTTTGGTCAAGGAATGAGTTGGTATGAAGCTTCCAAGGCTTATCAATGGAGGAAAACGTTCAAGGAACAAGAAGAAACGTTTTTTGCTGGCCAAAATGCGAAAATGGGCTTTTATAGACCCCCAGCCCGTGTCCTGGCGCTATCGACGCCAGATTACAGAGAAAATTGGCCTCTGACGTGCCTCTCGCGCTACTAGCGCCACTAATGGCACTACTGACGCCACTCTGGCGCTAACCGCGCCAGATTCCAGTGAAAAATGACTTTCTGGAGCACTTCTGGCGCTAATGGTGCCAATCTCACGCTAACATCTATTTAAATTTTTTTAAGCTAGGTCATTATATCTGGGTCTAATACAGTGCCAATAGCAGTGTACCATATGTCTCCTATAGAGTTAGTAGAAGTAAAAGATCAAGTACAAGATTTGTTGAAAGAACAGTTTGTGACGCCAAGTGTGTCCTGTAATGCCTTGAAATTTCAATAACTGAAAAATAGATGTTTGATGTATTTCTTGTGTTATATGATTATTTGATTAATTTGGATTAGTTGAAGTGTTGTGTGAATTCTTCTTGTGCAACTTCTTGGTATGAATGTTAGGTTATGTGGAGTTTGATTTATCTGTGTTTGAAATGTGTGATTCCAAGTTTGACCCAAAACTTGTTTCGATAAAACCACGATCTCAGACTCATTAATCGTTGGATCTCCTTCAAACATGGACTGTAGGTTTGCAACCCACGTATGCACATTTTAATTGTTGTGATTTGTTAAATAACATCTTTAGATAGCTCAACCAGAATGCTTAGCACAATTCCACATAGTGGAAATAATTCGCTTAGCACTAAATGTCGCCCTCAGGGCAAAAGTGGAATATTTTTGGTGATCTGAAAATGCTTACCAGATGTTACAAACATTCCCTCAGGGTTGGAAGAAGCTTCTAATATGGAGTTTCTTGAGACAAACGTGACAATATATGTGGATAACTTTATTAAAATAATAAGAATAATCACACACAAAGACTTTCAAAGCACATATAAATCAAGTGAAAGAACCAAGAAGTAAAAGTGGATTGGGTTAACTACAAAAGATACTAACAAGTGTGCCATGAAATGAGTCAAGCACATGAATAAGCCCATAATTCGTTGTTAAAAGCACGAGTCTCCCATCATTATTGAATTTCATAACATTTGCATCAAAAATATCTCTTCCAACAGAAAATATCTCAAAGGGACCGTATAGTGAGTGAGTTTTACCATATTAGATTATAAGTGTACGTCACAATTAATAGACAACAAAAGCCAAGTTTTATGCATATTCTCATGTTAAATTTGCAAACCTTTTCATACTTCCGAGCATCAAATATTCTTATGTATCCTCCAAAGACAACTACAAAGACAAGCCCTTGATCATCATATGATATAGCAAGCTTTCCTTGTACATGTAAAAGTCCCTATTTATTTTTAAGGTAAGAATCCCCTGAAAAATTCATATGATGTATAATAAACAAAAGGATTTTGAATAAACAAGTAATTGCATGCACATGCTACCTAGCACTTCTAAGCCCATTTGATCACACAGTAAAATAGTTCGATCTAGAGATTCAGATACAAAGCAGTCTTTCTGAGAGCACAAGCTTAGAGACACAACCCTGGGAAAATGAGAAGAAAATGATTTTTTTTTTATAATAACAAAAGGTAATGGACAAGTACTGTATTTTATAATTATGAGATTTAAATGTATACATTACATAATGCCAAATACCAAACTTGTCATGGTGACCTTTGAAATATCTCAAATACATGTTATCATGCAACGATAAAAGCCACAAAGATTCTGGATTGATAGAAAATTTTTATAATGAATATACAAAAATTTACTAACTACACAATGATTGCTGAAGTTGAAAAAAATAATAAACATACCATCCCAACCATTTTTTGAAGAGTAAATGACAGTTGTAGGATGAGATGTGAAGCAAACCAAGTCAACTCCATACTTCTTGTTATTAATTGTCTTCAAATATCTCGTGACAACTAAGAAAACTCAAATTTTTATATTGATGCATACATGTAGATTAGTTAAAAAAATAATGGAAAGAAATTTTAAATATGTCCATCAGCGTGAAGAAACATGTTTTTTCTCTCTTTTCCCAAAACCCTCACCCAAAGCCCTAACCCTCCTCCTCCACCACCCAAGACAACCAATGATCACCACAAACCATCGTTGCTTGTCGCCGGACCGCCACACGGAGAGAAAAACTTTAATCGAAGCAAAATCTTCAAACCCACCTCGAGGATTCGATAAAGAACGGAGCTCTCAACCCCTCTTTCATAGTTTCTTTAAGGTAACCATGATTTCCTTGTCTTCTCTTAGTTAGTTTAAGTCCCTCTTAGTATCTCTTGTGATTTGGGTACTGCTATTGGATTTTTTACACTTCCTTTGAAAAACCTTTGAAAATGAGACATAAAATTTTCCATTTTATAAAATTGATGTCATTTTCATGACCTTCGCAGACCCCAGTCACATTTGCATGATCAAATTTTCAAAATGATGTCTCTTTGATGTAGACTCCAAAAACAGCATTTTAGTCCATTTTAAAACTGAATGGGTATTTGACCCTAAATGTTAATATTAACCTTGTCTTTGAAATCTATACTGAATTGTCTTCGATTTGGTATATAAAGCTCTGTGTTTGGGCCAAATAACTTGAACATAAAAGATCTCAAAATGATGCTACAAAGAGCTAACAGAGAGATATAGATAGGTCAGGGGAGTTTATTGTTTATTTACAACTTTTTATAGCATAGTTGGGGTCAGAGAACCCAATTATGGGAATGCATGTCTGTCCCTGTGCATCCTAGTTTCAAGAAAAACTATGTTTATAACTAATGGGATGTGATATATTTGTTATTGATGAATGAAACTGTGAAGGATGTTGTTGTTGTAATGATTGAAATTTTTGGGAAAATTCTTACATACAGAGGAGACTTTGCCTAAAATTTTATATATATTCTTCTATTTACTATTTTATTAAATTTTAATTGGGCATAAGAGTTTGTTTTGTATACCATAGTCTTCCTTTTTAATTTATAATTTTCCCTAAAATATTAGTCTCGTGGTATTATGGATTGTGATTGTATGAGATTTGTCTTGTCTGAAGACCTGGGAAATGTGAATCCCAACCATGAATTTATATGTATATATAGAATGTGATTTCTTATGATGTTGATGATATTGACATGACATGATTATTGATGTTGATGATGATATTGAGATGAGACGATGTTGATGTTGATGATGATATTGAGATGAGACGATGTTGATGTTGATGATGATATT
>QARZ01040618.1:25098-93602 GCA_013407115.1 Glycine latifolia
AAGATGAGACGACGTTGATGTTGATGATGACATTGAGATGAGATGATGTTGATGTTGATGATGTCATCATGATGGATGTATGTTGTGTATGTACATGGGAGTACAGTGACCTGTTGGATATCCTTGGAGAGGGAAAGGGAATTATTTAAAAGTTTCAAGTGTTGATGGAGGTCCATTGCAAGCTAAAGGTCTAGAATGAGAGCTTGAATCACTTCCTTTGGTGAGCTTTAAAGGACCAATGACAAGAGCTAGAACTCAAGCACTTCAAGACCACATCCAAGCCAATTTGGACAAGCATGAAGAAGCACACCAAATCAAGAATAATAAGGGCTGGATTTTGTATTCTAAAGTTGAATTTAATTCCATAAATTCCAACACTTGTTAATGGCAAAATTAGTTGTAATAAAAAGGCTTTCAGTGCATTAGTGTAAAGCTTTGTAAGTGCACTTATGTGTGAATTGTGGGCTACACTTAGAAGCTGAAAATTGCACCTTAAGGCTCAAAATACTGCCCCTTGGCACTATTAGTATATGGATGTCCTTGAGACAATCTTTTCATTAGATTAGAACATACATGTACTTTTCAATATTGTCATAAATAAATTATAAGCGCTCTTTATCTTGTTTAATATTTTGTCTCGATATCATTATTAATATATGAGTAAACTGGATAAAACCCTTGGAATAGAATAGGTATCTCTTGAGTATCAGTGATGGGATCACGATCATGAGGATTCAAGGATACCAGATGTCTACTCCTAAATTTTAAGTTCCTAGTCTAGAGACACAGAGAATGGGGATCAGTGATCTTGGATAAGACTAGCACGACTTATCTACTTGTATGCAGATACAAGGTAAAGACCTCATGGGCTACAGACATGGAGATGTCTTAGCTAAAGTCGTGGGTGGACCTATAAGGGTATAGCTCGCACTGAACGGACCCACCAAGAGACTCTATGAGGAAATCTCACAGATACTATCATTAGAAGTAGTCTCTTATTATTTGGGTGTGTCTTTCCTTAGACCAGAAGTTTTCACCTAGACTGTGTTCTAGAAGACATGCTTTGATTGTATACCTCGTCTGCCTGAAACATGGAGACTCATAGGTATACCTTTGGGCATGTCCTAAAGGAACACGAGTCTAGGGTGACTAGCTGAAGGAATTCGTCAAATCTCTGAGAGATTAGGTTATCTGTAAACTGGAGAAATCGGGATGACATTTACGGGACTCGGGAATCTATGCATAGTAAAAGAAATCATGAGATGATTTGCCTTTAGGGTCAGTAAAATTGGAGACTCCTTATTTCGTATTAAAGCTTACCCTAAATCGCAAGGGCAAATACGTTTCCTTACCCTAGGTTTTATGGGAAGGTAACCGAGATGAAAGGAAATACATACGGAAACCAAATAGATTTAATAGGATGATCTTGTCATTTACCTAACTAGTTCTGGGACAATAAAGCATTGCTAGTGCTCTATGTTGTCATTAAATGGGTAGTGGCCTTGCTGGGCCCAAACTCATTTATGTTAGTAGCTATGTTGGGCCTACTGGGTCACACACTAACACTTTATTGTCATGACATTATAGCATTAAAGGTTTTGGGCCTAATAATGGTTGTTGGTCCAAGAAAGAGTTTGGATACCTATCTTAAAGAGAGAGGGGCGCATGAATGAAGTTTGGATAGTCCAAGACATTATTAATTAATTTAAATAGTTAAATTAATTATCTAATATTTAAATTTGATAATTTAAATTTTGAATTTAAATATTTGAATTAACTATAGTAGTTAGTTTCATATCAAAAAGAAAAGATAAGAGCTAGATTTGAATTTGAATTCAACTAATATCTTATCATGATCATGTCCTAGATTTTAGGAAGAAGTTTGAAGGCTAATTATGGGGTTTACATACGGCTGATATTTAATTATTATTTGGCAAAATAATTCCCAAGTAATTGACTTGGTCTTAGGAGGATATGATAGGAGGTTGTTGGCAATTTTTGAAATACAACCTCTCTATCTTTTCTTCACGTGTGGGATGCTTCATAATCAGATTTTTTGGTTAAAAAAATCTGACTCAAACTCTTCTATAAATTGTGTTATTGTGATCATAGTTCTCTAATTGTTTTTTTTGAAAAAAAAACTATCTACCTTCCTCCACTTTCACGTGCCCTTGTGTGAGTTTTGACAGAAAATTCAGCCACCAATATCATCTATTGGTGAGTCTCTTAGATAAGTAAAAACACTTTGAAACCTAACCTTCTTCCTCTCCATCGGTGTACCTAGCCTGCCTCCTTTGGTGTTTGTTGGTGGTCTTCAAGAAGTGTTATTGAGTCTTGACAAGAAGTGGTGTGGATCAACATTAGAGGGCTTGTATCTTCAAGCCTATCCTTGATCATCAAGTTACGAATATAAACAAGGTAACATCTATGTCCTAAAGAATGATTCTTGTGTGGTATGTGTGGTTCCGCTTGAAATTTTTTTTTTGTTTTTCTCACATGCCTTCGGGCTTCATGGCCCTATCAAACAAGTGGTATCAGAGCCAGGTTGCTTTACTATCGACGGGTGATGGTACCTTGTTTGTTATTATATGTTGTTTGTAATATGATTACACTTTACATATATCTTTATGTGTTCATGGTTTTGTTTCTTTATGATTCTTTGTGAAAGATTTCAAATGAAACATCTTTTAGGAAAGGAATATGATTCAGCCATGATATGAATATTCAAATGCATTATTTTCTTCATAATTTTGTTTTCAAAATGCATGAAATATTCTATGCATGTCGTGGTCACATGAATAAAAATTAGGGTTATTAATTTTGTTCATTTTGATCATGTTATTTTGTGTTTTGTTATAATGAATTGTTCATGAGCATGACATAATTTTTTTGTGACAAAATTTCTCATACAAGTCTATGTATATAAATGGTTGATTGTATGGTTTAATTTTGTGTTCTTTGAGAAAGAATCAACAAAATTTTGTAAAATATAGGAACACTTCACACTTAACCAAGAGGGGGGATGAATTGGTTAGGCTTGGTAAATTAAAATTTCCTTTGACAAAATCAGAGTCTCCCTTAGGATCTTTATCACTTTTGAAACCAAGAATCCTTATTCAATCAAATGCACAGCCCAAGGTATTCACTGGCTCAAAATTGAATTGACAAGCAAAGCAAGATTATCAAGATGGACAGAATATAATCAAAAACGAAATTAAAAACAAAGCACAAGAGATTTATACTGGTTCACTTCAAACACTATGAAGCTACATCCAGTTTTCTCCCACTCAACACTAGAATGGAGTCCACTATTTGCAAATTTCTGTTCTTACAAGTAATTACAAAATCTTTCTTTATCAACTCTAGATAAAGTTCAGTAATTCTAAAACACTATTAGAAACTTAGAGACAACCCACTGAGAACATTACTCAGCACAACCCCTAGAGAAACCCTATCTCTAGATTACAAGCAAGAAACCCATTTACAATGGAAAATCAAATACAAATTCAAAACAGAATTACAACCACAAAGCTAAGGAACGAAATCACCTGATGATCCAGTAAATGATGATGCACATGAATGAATGAATCAGGTTGAAAGATGAAAATAAAACTCAGAACATCTCCTTCCTTAAACTTTTAAAAGAATCTTCTTGCTTCAAGAATCACTCAATAACCCATAAGTGTATTAGTGAAAGCAAGAACTCAAAGAACCCAGAAATCACCAAGAAAGTATTTAGAAAGCTTTGTGTAGGCTCAGAATACGAAATTATCAAGTCACTAATCAAGCTGAGCAAGGGTTCTATTTATAACAAACTTTTGCAACTGTCAGTAATCGATTAAACGCGCCCAATAATCGATTATTTCACTTATGTAATCAATTCTTTCACTTATGTAATCGATTAAAGTGTTCTACACAAATCTGGGTATGGGCAATGAACCAAATAATCGATTATTCCGTCTTGTAATCGATTAACACAGGAAGCTTCACAAACTTGGGATACACTGTGTAATCGATTACGGATTTTGGGAATCGATTAAGACAGAGAGTTTCACAAACTTGAAATCAGGCATGTGAACTATGTAATCGATTACTACATTTGGTAATCGATTAATGTATCAAAAGAAGTTAAGCAGAGACATGTGATGTAATCGATTACTATCATTGGTAATCGATTAAGGCAGAGGGCTGGTGTTTTCTATTTGGCCTCTATAATCGATTACAGTCTATTGGTAATCGATTAAAATGTTTGTCAAGACAGTTTGTATGTAAAAGTAGGTAAAATAATCGATTAATCCGATGTGTAATCGATTACTTTGTTCTTGAAAGTTTCCCAGAATGAACGAAGAACAAAATAATCAATTATTCCTTTTAAGTAATCGATTAAACTAGCAGAAACTGTATTTTTCCAAAATCCTTTGTTTCAATTCAAGAACTTAATCAATTTATCAAAGCCTTGTGAATTCTATAACTCTAATTAAAGACTTAAATGAATGATATGAATGCAATGCACTTGGATCACCAGAAATGCTTCTTCCTTTTACATTTAATCACAAATTAATCTTCAAGGCTGCAAGGCATGTTGAAAGTTCAAAACAAAGCTTGATCTTTTGTCCATTCTTCAAGTGACTCCTTTGAAACCAACAAATTTGAATTATGTATTTGGATGCATATTTCGGCCATTTGAGAAATAATAATATTGTGTGCTTGTTAGTTGTCTAACTTTTAAAGTGCAGATATGGAAGGGGATAGTCATGGTGCCCGAATTTAAATTTTGAATTTAAATATTTGAATTTAAATGTTTTAAATTTGAATTCAAATTTTGTTTTAGTTTAAATTGAAGCTGTAATTTTGAATTTTTAAATTTTGTATATTCTTTTGTTCCTCCAAAGATGTATTGGAGTTTCTTTAATTATTTTGTAATTAGAAAACTTAGGCTAGTGGCGTTTAGGCATGGAAGATTTCATGATGGAGCTGCGGCCTAGGAGCAAGAAGAAAGAAAGCACGAGCACCATGACTATCTCATATAAAATCTGTTTTATGTATGCTTGTATGTTTTAAAACGACTAGTATGCATGAGATATAGTATCGCGGATGTATGTTTTAAAACCGACTAGTATGCATGATATGGACAACCGTGAATGTATGTTTTATTATGCATATCCAAAAGCGACTAGTGTAATTCGATAGATGTTTGACATAGGATACGACTAGCATGATAATAGTATTTACACGTTTGATGAGACCCATTAAAATAAAAGAAACCCTTAAAAGGAATCAATTATTAAGCACATGATTACCTCCCACCACCAATGCCACTCGAAATTCCTCTAAATGGTGGTGCGCCACAACTCAGTTAGGACCCACTGTTTTGTTGAGTAAGAGCAGTATTAGAAGTGTGAGACACTTAAGGTGCTGGTTAGTGCTTAACTGAATGCATGAGTTGCAGGCTCAGTCGGGCTTATGTATTTGGGGTAATAGTGCCAGGTTGGTTGCATGAGATGCACCAATAAGTGACAAGGAGTTGTCAACCTGATGCTAAGAGAAGGTATGAGATACTGTTGATAAGGATCAACCCATTATTTAGTTTAATTTTGCGGTCTCAGATGAAGATTAAAATAAATAATCGTACTCTTAATCCCACTAAGGTAATTTTAAGATAAAATAACCCTAAGTCAAAATAACAAGGGTCATTGACTTAGATAAAATAGTGGGAGGGGCATGTTATTTAAAGTCTTTAATGATTTGTTCTTATTTCATGACAATATATTGATTAGTTTATTTTTACATCTTCTCAGTTAATAGTATGACTAATCAACTGTCACTACGCTCTATTCTCGATACGAACAAACTGAACGGTTCAAATTTTACGGATTGGTATCAGAACCTGAGAATTGTTCTTAGGGCCGAGAAAATCGCTTATGTCCTAGAAGGTAATTTACCCATAGCTCCTAAGGAAGGGGAAGCTGATTATGAGTTTTACGATATGGAAGCTCATAAGCAGCACATGAATGACAATACAATGGCAGTATGCATCATGTTGGCATCCATGTCGCCTGAGCTACAAAAACAGCATGAGCATATGGATGCTCCCTCTATCATCTTGCATCTCAAGGAGTTGTATGATGTTAAAGGCAGGCATGAGAGGTATGAGGCCTCTCGAGAATTGTTCTTGTGTAGGATGTCTGAGAGCATGAGTGTGAGCAGTCATGTTCTTAAGATGATTGGGCTCATTGAGAAGCTAGGAAATCTAGGCTTCGTAATGGATGCCGAGCTAAATGATGATTTAATCCTCACATCACTTCCACCTTCCTTTAGTCAATTCATTATGAATTATAACATGCATGGGATGCTTGTGAGCTTGCCTGAGTTGTTAAGTATGTTAACAATTGCTGAGGTGTCTATCAAAAAGGATAAGACACACTCTCTTCTGATTGGTGGGCCTAATAAGGCCAAGGGTAAAGCTAAGGAGCCTACAAAAGGAAACTCCCTTAAGCCCAAAGGAAAACCCAAGAAGAAGAAAAGCAACAAGAAGGGTAAGAGTGCACCTAAGGACAAAAGTGATGTTGTGTGCTTCTACTGTGGCAAGACTGGCCATTGGAAGAGAAACTGTCCAGACTACCTGAAGAGTGTGAAGGACAAGAAACATAGTGATGCTTCTGCCTCAGGTATTTACATGATTGAGATCAATTATTTTTGTACTAATCCGACTTCATGGGTATTAGATACCGGTTGTGGTTCTCACATCTGCAATATGTTGCAGGTACTTAGGAGTTCCAGGAGATTGGAGAAGAATGAGGTTGACCTCTGCGTTGGTAATGGAGCAAGAGTTGCTGCTCAAGCTGTTGGAGATACAGACCTCATTTTGCCTACGGGCCTTTTATTGCATTTGAATAATTGCCTTTATGTTCCGGGCATTTCTAGAAACATTATTTCAATTTCTTGTTTAGAACGAGATGGTTTTTCTTTTACTATTAGGGATGGTACATTTTCTATCATTATGAATGATATGGTTTATGCTACTGCTTCTTTGGTAAATGGCTTATATGTTTTAGAAACGGGAACAGAAGTTCTCAATGTGAATGTGAAACGACCTAGGACAGATAATCAATCTTATCTGTGGCACTGTAGACTAGGACACATAAATGAAACAAGATTGTCTAGGATGCATGCAAATGGATACCTAGATTCCATGGATTTGGAATCCTATGGACAATGTGAATCTTGTCTAAAAGGGAAAATGACTCGTCACAAGCCCAAAGGGCTTAGAAGTCATAGGACTAGTGAGTTTTTAGAACTCATTCACTCTGATGTTTGTGGCCCAATGTCTATAGAGGCTAGAGGAGGATACTCCTATTTCATTACCTTTACGGATGATAAATCGAGATTTGGGTATGTTTACCTGATGAGATATAAATCCGAGGCCTTTGAAAAGTTCAAGGAGTATAGGAATGAAGTGGAGAAACAACGTGGAAAAATGATTAAGACATTATGATCAGATCGTGGTGGTGAATATCTGAGCCATGAGTTTTAGGATTATCTGAGAGAGAATGGAATTCTCTCGCAGCTTACTGCACCTTACACACCACACCAAAATGGTGTTTTCGAAAGGAGAAACAGAACCTTGTTAGACATGGTCAGGTCTATGATGAGTGAGACTCAACTTCCAAAATCGTTTTGGGGATATGCCTTAGACACGGCGGCATACCTTCTAAATAGGGTACCGTCTAAATCTGTTCAGACCACTCCATATGAGATATGGAATGGTAAGAGACCCAACCTGAGTTATCTCAGAGTATGGGGATCGCCAGCATATGTCAAATCGTTGACATCAGACAAACTTAGTGCTAAAAGCACTAAATGTCTATTTGTGGGGTATCCCAAAGGTACTAAGGGATACTACTTTTACTCATTGGACAAACACAAGGTGTTTGTGTCCAAAAATGCTGAATTCCTTAAGAAAGATTTACTCTCTCAAGGAGCCAGTGGGAGTAAAATTGATCTTGAAGAAGTTCAAGGACCACAAGAACAGATTGAGGAACCCGAGTCTGCATCGCAGGCGACGTTCTCCAATGGAGAAGTAAACACACAACTTCGTAGGTCTACTAGGGTCATCCATCCACCTGAGAGGTATGGGTTTGTGATTGAGAATCAACAAACCGTAGAGGATAATGAACCAAGTAACTATGAGGAGGCAGTCAAGGACGTTGACTCCTCTAAATGACTAGAAGCCATGAAATCTGAAATAGATTCGATGTATCAAAACAAGGTATGGACCTTGGTTCCACAACCGCAAGAAAAAAATTCCTATCGGAAATAAGTGGGTCTTTAAGAGAAAGACTAATGCAAATGGCAACGTTCAAACCTATAAAGCTAGGTTGGTTGTGAAAGGATATCATCAAAGACAAGGTGTTGACTATGATGAGACTTTCTCACCCGTTGCCATGATCAAATCTATTAGGATCATGCTTGCCATAGCAGCATATCACGACTATGAGATTTGGCAAATGGATGTCAAGACTGCCTTCTTGAATGGATTCTTGAAGGAGGAAGTGTACATGACACAACCTGAAGGTTTTGAATCCAAAGGCCAAGAACATATGGTATGCAAGCTACAGAGGTCGATATATGGGCTAAAACAAGCATCACGAAGTTGGAATATTCGTTTTGATGAAATCGTTAGGAGTAATGGATTCATTAAGAACGAGGATGAACCTTGTGTTTACAAGAAGGATAGTGGGAGAAATGTTGTTTTCTTAGTACTCTATGTAGACGACATACTACTAATAGGAAATGACATCCCCACATTACAAACAACTAAAGATCGGCTTTCAGAAAGCTTCACCATAAAGGATTTGGGAGAAGCAGCCTTTATACTTGGTATAAAGATCTATAGAGATAGATCTAAAAGGCTGTTGGGATTATCTCAATCCACGTATATTGACAAAATGTTAAGAAGGTTTAGCATGGAAGGGTCGAAAATGGGTTTTCTTCCCGTCAGTCATGGGGTACATCTTTCCAAGGCTATGGGTCCTAAGTCGCAGCCTGAGAAAGACCGCATGAGTGGAATTCCATACGCTTCGGCTATTGGGTCCATCATGTATGCCATGATATGTACAAGACCAGATGTCTCATATACTTTGAGCAGTACGAGCAGATACCAGTCAGACCCTAGAGAGGGTCACTGGACAGCAGTCAAGACCATCCTTAAGTACTTGAGAAGAACTAAGGATGTGAATCTGGTTTATGGTGGGGTAGATGAGCTTTTAGTGAAAGGATTCACTGACGCCAGCTTTCAGGGTGACAAAGATGACTACAAATCACAGTCAGGGTTCGTATTCACTTAAATGGTGGGGCAGTGTCTTGGAAGAGTTCCAAGCAAGAGACTACAGCAGATTCTACGATAGAAGCTGAGTACATAGCCGCTTCAGAAGCAGCCAAGGAGGTCGTCTGGATCAAGAAGTTCATATCTGAACTATGGGTGGTTCCAAGCGTGGATGAGCCCATACAGTTGTATTGTGACAACACTAGGGCCATTTCGCAGTCAAAGGAACCTAGGTCTCATCAAAGATCTAAGCACGTGCTCCGTAGACATCACCTGATTAGAGAGATCATTGATAGGATGGATGTAAAGATGGATTATATTCTCACGGATGATAACCTAGCCGACTCTCTGACAAAGGCTGTTTCTCAGAGAAAACATGATAGTCATTATGAGGCTTTGGGTTTACGACTTAGGTCTGATTGGCTCTAGGCCAAGTGGGAGATTGTTAGTGTATGGATGTCCTAGAGACAATCTTTTCATTAGATTAGGACATACATGTACTTTTCAATATTGTCATAAATAAATTATAAGCGCTCTTTATCTTGTTTCATATTTTGTCTCGATATCATTATTAATATATGAGTAAACTGGATAAAACCCTTGGAATAGAATAGGTACCTCTTGAGTATCAGTGATGGGATCACGATCATGAGGATTCAAGGATACCAGATGTCTAATCCTAAATTTTAAGTTCCTAGTCTAGAGACATTGAGAATGGGGATCAATGATCTCGGATAAGACTAGCACGACTTATCTACTTGTATGCAGATACAAGGTAAAGACCTCATGGGCTACAGACATGGAGATGTCTTAGCTAAAGTCGTGGGTGGACCTATAAGGGTATAGCTCGCACTGAACGGACCCACAAAGAGACTCTATGAGGAAATCTCACAGATAGTATCATTAGAAGTAGTCTCTTATTATTTGGGTGTGTCTTTTCTTAGACCATAAGTTTTCACCTAGACTGTGTTCTAGAAGACATGCTTTGATTGTATGCCTCGTCTGCATGAAACATGGAGACACATAGGTATACCTTTGGGCATGTCCTGAAAGAACACGAGTCTAAGGTGACTAGCTGAAGGAATTTGTCAATTCTCTGTGAGAGATTAGGTTATTTATAAATCAGAGAAATCGGGATGACATTTACGGGACTTGGGAATCTATGCATAGTAGAAGAAATCATGAGATGATTTTCCTGTAGAGTCAGTAAAATTGGAGACTCCCTATTTCGTATTAAAGCTTACCCTAAACCGCAAGGGTAGATACATTTCCTTACCCTAGGTTTTATGGGAAGGTAACCGAGACGAAAGGAAATACATACGGAAACCAAATAGATTTAATAGGATGATCTTGTCATTTACCTAACTAGTTCTGGGGCAACAAAGCATTGCTAGTGCTCTGTGTTGTCATTAAATGGGTAGTGGCCTTGTTGTGCCCAAACTCATTTATGTCAGTAGCTATGTTGGGCCTAATGGGTCACACACTAACACTTTATTGTCATGACATTATAGCATTAAAGGTTTTGGGCCTAATAATGGTTTTGGTCCAAGAAAGAGTTTGGATACCTATCTTAAAGAGAGAGGGGTGCATGAATGGAGTTAATGGGCTTGGATAGTCCAATACATTATTAATTAATTTAAATAGTTAAATTAATTATCTAATATTACAATTTGATCATTTAAATTTTGAATTTAAATATTTGAATTAACTATAGTAGTTAGTTTCATATCAAAAAGAAAAGATAAGAACTAGATTTGAATTTAAATTCAACTAACATCTTATCATGATCATGTCCTAGATTTTAGGAAGAAGTTTGAGGGCTGATTATGGGGCTTACATACGGCTGATATTTAATTATTATTTGGCAAAATAATTCCCAAGTAATTGACTTGGTCTTAGGAGGATATGATAGAAGGTTGTTGGCAATTTTTGAAATACAACAACTCTATCTTTTCTTCACGTGTGGGATGCTTCATAATCATATTTTTTGGTTAAAAAAATCTGACTCAAACTCTTCTATAAATTGTGCTATTGTGATCATAGTTCTCTAATTGTTTTTTTGAAAAAAAAAACTATCTACCTTCCTCCACTTTCACGGGCCCTTGTGAGTTTTGACAGAAAATTCAGCCACTAATATCATCTATTGGTGAGTCTCTTGGATAAATAAAAACACTTTGAAACCTAACCTTCTTCCTCTCCATTGGTATGCCTAGCCTGCCTCCTTTGGTGTTTGCTGGTGGTCTTCAAGAAGTGTTCTTGAGTCTTGACAAGAAGTGGTGTGGATCAACATTAAAGGGTTTGTATCTTCAAGCCTATCCTTGATCATCAAGTTACGAATATAAACAAGGTAACATCTATGTCCTAAAGAATGATTCTTGTGTGGTATGTGTGGTTCCGCTTGAAAAAAAAATTATTTTTCTCACATGCCTTCGGGCTTCATGGCCCTATCAAACAAGCACGAGTTTGGACCAGTCAAGAGTCCTTAGGGAAGCTAGTATTACAAACCTCATTTAGCTTGCATTTAGCTTCTTAGATTGCACTTCGTTTCATTTTTGTTTCACGTGCATTTAAGCTTTATAATTTTGTGCATATAAGTTGTCCCAAGAACGATTGTAAACAACTTTTGGATGACATTTTTACAAATTCTGAATTTTGTGTAAAGAGTTTTTCTCTTGTTCTTGTGCAAGAACCTCTTGTTTCTTATCAATGGCTTCATGCTATTGTGACAATTCTTTCTAGGCTTATTGGAAACCTTTTCCATAGTGCCATCCATCTTCATCTCTTACCTTTTCCATCTTCCATTGTTGCACATTTAAATCTTTCAACCAGCCATAGTTACACGTGAAGTTGGACGGCTTCTGTTCTTGGAGAATTCTTGAAGTTTGGGTTTCATTGCAAGGTAGATTTGGGAAATTAATGGCTAATGGGTTCAGCCATACATCAAGTGGTATCCAGAGCCTGTGATTTTACTAAAATAGGTTTTGGGTAAAACTCGGAATCACTCAATTACAACGCAACTCAAACAAACTCCACATAACTTCTAGATTGGTTAACTGTTGGATCATCTTCAAATTTTAAAGGTATACTCTTAACCCATATATGTAACTTTTGAACGTTGGCATTGGCAAAATAACATCTGTAGAGTGAAATAATAATTTTTCACTGAACCAGAAAATTTAAAATTGGTCCAACTTGGCCAGACGAATTTTAGAAGGCTATTTGGCTCGCCTGGGAGAGTCAAGGCAGTTTTAAAAGCATGCAACAGCCTCCAAATCACAAAAATGCTTGCCTTCTTCCCCCAAAACAGCACCCAAACCCCTCCCCCTCCTCCTCCACCAGCCACGGCCACTGATGACCGCCACAAGCCGCCATTTCTTGTCGTTGAACCACCGCACGGAGAGGAACACTTTAATCAGAGCGGAATCTTCAAAACTCATCCCGAGGATTCGGTAGAGAACGGAGCCTTCAATCCTCCTTTCTTGGTATCTTTGATGTAACCATGGTTTCCTTGAGGTAACCATGGTTTCCTTGTCTTCTCTTAGCTAGTTTGAAACCTCTCTTGATATCTCTTGTGATTCGGGTACCATTACTAGCTGTTTTTATACTTCCTTTGAAAATCCTTTGAAAATGAGATATTGTAAAAGTCTCCATTTTATGAAACTGATGTCATTTCTGTGATCCTTGTTGAACCCCAGTCACATTGGTGTGATCGAAATTTCAAATGATGTCTTTTGATGTTGACTCCCAAAACACCATTTTAGCCCCTTTTCGATTTGAGTGGGTATTTGACCCCAAATATTAATTTTGACCTTGCCTTTGAAATCTATACTAAATTATCTTCGATTTGGTATATAGAGCTCTGCGTTTGGACCAAAGCATGTGAACTTGAGAAATCTCAAAACGACGTTTTAAGGAGCTCACAGAGGGATATAGATAGGTAAAGGGAGTTTATTATTTGGTTATAGTTTTGATACCATAGTTGGGGGCCAGGGAGTCCAACTATGAAGATAAATGTTTGTCCTTGCTGTGTGTTGGTTTTTCAAGAAAAACTAAGTTTTAACGAATGGGATGCGATGTATTTATGAGTGATGTGTGTTTGTTCCTGTGTGTGCTTATTTTCAAGCCAAATGATGTTTTTAACTAATGGGATGCGATGAATTTGCTTGTTGATGGATAAAACTATGAATGATGTTGTTGTTGTAATGATTGGATTTTTGGGAAAAGTCTTAATTATAGAGGAGACTCTGCTCAAAATTTTATAATGATTCTTTTATTTAATTCTTTACTAAATTTTTAAATGGGCATGTGAATTTGTTTTCTATACTGTAGTCCTCCTCTTTAATTTAGAATTTTCCTAAATTACTAGTCTCGTGATAATATGGATTGTGAATGAATGAAGTTTGTATTGTTTGAAGACCTAGGGAATGTGAATCTCAAGCATATGGTATATAGATGTAAAATGTGATTGTTTCTGATGCTAATGATGATCTTGAAATGAAATTATGTTGATGATTATGTTAATATGAGATGATATTGATGATTATGATGATGATGTAGAAATGAGATAATGTTGATTCAGTTGATGATGTTGAAATGAGATAATGATGACATAGTTGATGATGTTGAATATTGATGTTTGTGATGATAATATTGAAATAAAATGATGTTGATGTTGTTGATAACATTAAATTAACATGATGATGATGATGTTGATAATGACATTGACGAGGGATAATGTTGATGTGAACAATGTTGATGTGAACAATGTCATTGTGTGATGTGGATACACATGGATACCCATTGGGGGGTGCATGACTGGTTACCCTTGCGAGGAATGATGTGTTCCTAGCGAGGTCATGCATTGATGGTGCCCATGGATGTATGTTGTGTATGTCCACATGGGATGCATTGACTGATTAGATAACCTTGCGAGGGTGGGTTTACAAAATTTAAGCATTCCAAGAGAGAAAGGGATTGTTTAAAATTTCGGTCCCTATCTATCCATGGTCAGTGTATCGATGATGTTGTGTATGTACATGGGGGGTGCATGACTAGATAACCTTGCGAGGGTGGGTTTACAAATTTTAAGCATCCCAAAAGAGAAATGGATTGTTTAAAATTATGGTCCCTATCTATCCATGGTCAGTGCATTGATGGTGCCCATGTTTCATACTTCATAATTGCATGGATGGAAATAGAATGATGGACAGTAAGTACCAGGGGTACTAGGGGACAATCACTCTGTTTGTAACTCCCTTGTGACTCAAGGTTGATCACCATGGGGGGGAGCGACCAGTGCACGACAGGGTACCACATTGCATTCTAAGAGATGAGTAAGGTGCATGCATCATTCTGAGCATGATTGTTTAAGTTGTGAAGTGAATTTGGATGATGGGTTTGCCAAATGTGTATTGGATTGATGGACTTTTGGTAATGATTATGGTTGTTAATGTTGTTTCATTTCCAATTGTTGTTATCTGATGCTTGTTGGTTTTATATAATAGTCTCAAGGGAGATCCAAACCGAGTGATTTTCCCCAAGTACGAACATTTTTCCTCATTGAAAACGACATGTACTTACTAACAAAGTTTATACTATTTCCATGCAATTATGGAGTATCAAACATGAGCACCATCAATGCATTGACCCTGGATTGTTAAAAATTCTAAGCAATCCCTTTCCCTCTCCAAGGACACTTGATGTATGGCTGAACCCATTAGCCATTAATTTCCCAAATCTACCTTGCAATGAAACCCAAACTTCAAGAATTCTTCAAGAAC
Source organism: Glycine latifolia (assembly GCA_013407115.1). NCBI lineage: Eukaryota > Viridiplantae > Streptophyta > Magnoliopsida > Fabales > Fabaceae > Glycine > Glycine latifolia. The sequence goes on from QARZ01040618.1 coordinate 40,204, forward strand.
ACAAGTTGTCCAACTTCACGTGTAACTATGGCTGGTTGGAAGCTTTAAATGTGCAGCAATGGAAGATGGAAAAGGTAAGAGATGAAGATGGATGGCACCATGGAAAAGGTTTCTAGTAAGCCTAGGAAGAATCACCACAATAGCATGAAGCCATTAATAAGAAACAAGAGGTTCTTGCACAAGAACAAGAGAGAAACTCTCTACATAAATTTCAGAATTTGTTAAAATGACATCCAAAAGTTGTTTACAACAGTTTTTGGGACAGCTTATATGCACGAAATTACAAAGCTTAAATGCACATGAAACACAAATGAAATGAAGTGTAATCTAAGAAGCTAAATGAGGTTTGTAATGCAAGCTTCCCTAAGGACTCTTGGCTGGTCCAAACTCATGACAAGGTGCAGTATTTTGAGCCTTAAGGTGAAGTTTTCAGCTTCTAGGTGCAGCCACAATTCACACACAAGTGCACTTACAAAGCTTTACACTAATGCACTAAAAGCCTTTTTATTACAACTAATTTTTCCATTAACAAGTGTGGGAATTTATGGAATTAAATTCAACTTTAGAATACAAAATCCAGCCCTTACTATTCTTGATTTAGTGTGCTTTTTCATGCTTGTCCAAATTGGCTTGGATGTGGTCTTGAACTGCTTGAGTTCTAGCTCTTGTCATTGGTCCTTTAAAGCTCACCAAAAGAAGTGCTTCAAGCTCTCATTCTAGACCTTTAGCTTGCAATGGACCTCTATCATCCCCTCCTTCTTGAAAAGAACTTGACCTCAAGTTTGTTTCCTCACTTGTACCTACATCATACAAGGAAAGATCACAAACATTGAAAGTAGTACTAACACCATACTAACTAGGCAACTCAAGTTTGTAAGCATTGTTGTTGATCCTCTCTAGAATCTTGAAAGGTCCATCTCCTGTAGGTTGGAGCTTGGATTTCCTTTCATAAGGAAATCTATCCTTCCTCAAATGAAGCCATACCAAATCTCCTTCATTAAAGATCACTTGCTTCTTCTATTTATTGGCTTACTTAGCATATGCTTCTATTTTCCTCTCCACATGTGCCTTCACTTTTTCATGCATTTTCCTAACATAAGAAGCTTTAGACAAAGCATCATGATTAATCATAGAATAAGTGTTAGGTAAAGACAATAAATCAATAGGAGTTAAAGGATTAAAGCCATAAACAATTTCAAAAGGAGATAAGGAAGTAGTCTTGTGAACTACTCTATGGTAAGCAAACTCAATGTGAGGTAGACACTCCTCCCAAGTTCTCAAATTACCCTTGATGTAGCATCTAAGGAGTTGACCCAAGGTCCTATTCACCACCTCAGTTTGGCCATCCGTTTGTGGGTTACAAGTTGATGAAAACAAGAGTTTTGTACCAAGCTTACCCACAATGTTTTCCAAAAGTGGCTAAGGAATTTTGTGTTTCTATCACTCACAATGCTTCTTGGCAATCCATGTAGTCTCACCACTTCCTTGAAGAAAAGATTAGCTACTTCACAAGCATCATCACTCTTGTGACAAGGAATGAAGTGTGCCATCTTTGAGAACCTATCAACAACGACAAAGATAGAATCCTTTCCCCTCTTGGATCTTGGAAGACCAAGCACAAAATCCATAGAAATATCAATCCAAGGGGAGTTAGGAATAGGCAATGGTGTATACAAACCATGAAGCATTAATCTAGATTTAGCTTTATGACAAGTAATACATTGAGAAACAAGCTTATGCACATCATGCCTCATTTATGGCCAAAGGAATGTTCATGCAAAGTAGCCAAAGTTTTATCCACACCAAAATGCCCCATTAAATTGTTTTCATGAGCTTCCTTAATGAAAAGTTCTCTCAAAGAGATTTTAAGAACACATAGTCTCTTTAAACAAGAAACCATCATGTCTAAAATATCCTTGATGAGCCCCTTTCTCACACAAAGCAAAAATACTAAAGAAGTCATGATCACTTTCATACAATTCCTTTATTTGATTAAAACAAAGCAATTTAGTTTCAAGCATAGAATCAAACAATGCCTCATTGATAAGGCATCCGGCACTACATTCAACTTTCCTTTCTTGTGTTTAATGACATAAGGAAATTGCTCAATAAATTCAACCCACTTAGCATGTCTCTTGTTAACTTTGCCTTGACTTCTCAAATATTTAACAGATTCATGATCACTATGTATCACAAATTCCTTAGGTAAAAGATAATGTTGCCAAGTTTGCAATACTCTAACAAGTGCATACAACTCTTTGTCATAAGTGGAATAGTTTAAAAATGCACCCTTTAATTTCTCGCTGAAATAAGCAATAGGATGTTTATCTTGAATCAAACCCCCCCCCCCCAATGCCTGCATTATATGCATCACATTGCAATTCAAAAGAAGCATTAAAATTAGTTTGAGAGTTGAGTCAGTGCATGCATCATTCTTAGCATAATTGATTTGAATTATGGAAAAAGTTTATGACTAGCTTGTTAAGTGTATGTTGAATTGATGGATTATTAAGATTGATTGTGGTTATTGGTATTATTTTCTTACTAATCATTGTCATATGGTGTTTGTTGATCTTGTATAATAAACTCACCATTGCAATTTTGTACTGTGTGGTTAGTGTAACAACCCGCCACGTCGCTACTGAATTACTAACTCATAACCATGATATAAATTCATGTTAAAAAGAAAACACCCCTTTGGTTACTTGTGAAAATGGTGATAAATTTTTTTCACGAGCATATAACGACCATCATCATAGAAAATACACGTAAATAAGGTGTGCATAAAACATTTCAAATGTGTGTATATATATATCAACTGTTTTACAAATAGAAAGAGGAATAAAAGTCAGGGGTGTAATTACCAAAACAAGGAGTGCATTCATTAAATACAAGGGGTGCATCTAGCAAAATGCAACTCCTACTCGTGATCGTGTCCATTGACATCCCGGCAAAACCCGGTGGCTCCAATCAACTCAGTCCTCTCCCAAGGCACCTACTGCTGCCCATCTACTCACAAGAACTCGATTCACGATCATCACAGGCACCAAACCACAAGGTACAACAAAGCAAAGGTAAGTTCATCATGTTAAATAACAACAACAAATACAACAGAAGAGGAACACAACCTGATCAGGAAACAACACGGCCATCAACAAGTCAATATAAACATCCAAGCATTCATCAAGCACTAACATGCACGAACATCCACAAACATTTCATAAGTCTCCTTATAATATCTAGCATGATGCATGCTCCTGACTCAATTCTCATCGTGCAATGTGGTATCATCCAAGAAATGGGCCATCCCTGTGGTCAGATGATGCATAGCTTGTCAGGGTCACTCTATTGTGCATAGGAATCACCCCCCATGGTGATCAGCCAATGAGTGTCAGAAAGAGTTCCCAACAGACGTGGCCCCCCTGTACCTCCGTACCCTACAGCCAATCACCAACCCTATTTCCACCATGCAAATGTCACATGTTACATAGGCACCATCAATGTATGACCCGGCTAGGAACACAAGCCTTCCTTGCAAGGGTAACCCGTCATACACCCCCTATGTAACATACCGCCCCAAACGAGAGCCCATCTATGCATTGACCGTGGTCCTCGCAAGGTTCACCACCTAGTCCCGACATCTCACATCTATACATAGAATATCACCACGGCACCGTCAATGTATGACCCGGCTAGGAACACAATCCTTCCTCGCAAGGGTAACCCGTCATACACCCCCGTGGGTATTTATGTATATCCAACGCATTCCTCATCTCAAGCCATCACATAGGCCAAGTTCAAATGCTACCAACGTAGTTACATACATAACTCACAAACACATACAACCAAGTGAACCGGTGTGAAGTACGAGGTCTCCGAGTTGGAACTTAGACATACTATCTCAAGGTAAGAATCCGAACAAGGTTGGATGAAGGCAGACAAGATCGGTCAAGGCCGATAGAACTCGGACAAGGTCGATAAGGTTTGGTCAAAATGGGTAAGATTTGGACAAGGGAAGATAAGGGTAGCAAGAACGGACGAGGTCAGAGGAGGTCGATTGGGTTTGGTATGGATTTGCCAGAGGCGGTCAGGAGATCCTTAGGTTTCTTGTAAAGTTCTAAGGACGAGTTCAGCACTATGTAATCGATTGCATAAGCGTTGTAATTGATAAGTGTCATATCTTAGTAAAATTAGGACTACAATGAAGGCACTTATCTTTGGCTTTCACTAAATTTATCTATGAAATTGCCCTAAAACCTAGTTAGTTTGTAATTAGTACATTTAATGAATGTTGTTTTCATATTTTGGAAGATTTGTCCAATCATATTTTGCATTTTGATAGGTTCGAAGAATTCTGAAGCTTCCGAACAAGCAAAGCAAGCAAGAAGGGCTTAATAAGCAAACATGGGGGGGTGTCAGAAGCAACAAGGCCCAGGCCCAAAACCTTTCTTCATCACTAAGCATTTAACTCGCCCAGGCGAGCCTCCACAGGCCAAAATGATCGCCCAGGCGAGCTGCAAGTTCTAAGGAGATAAACATTAGCTCGCCCAGCGAGCAAACACAGGCAAAATCCCTCTCCTGGGCGAGTGGAAGCAGGAAGGAGGCAAAACCTATAAATAGGCCACGAATTTGAGAGGAAGGACATTCCATTTTTCTGCATTCCTTGCTTCTTAGTTGGTTCCTTAGTTAAGTAGGTTAAATATTATTAGTAGGGAGGTTAGGAAAGTGAGAGAAGTGGTGTGGAGACTCTGCCAAAAAGAAGCGGTGATGGTTCCTTTCATCAATTCTTCTCTTGAGGAGGTTATCTCCATGCTTGGCTAGCTTCTCTAAGGATTGGATGTAATCTTCTATCCCTATGTATCTCTTTTAATATTTATTTATGCATGAATCTTCTACTCTTTGTTGGTAATTTCATTCTATGCTTAATGCTTGATTCTACTTGATCACTAGTTTTATGAATTAAAATCCTAAGCTTGACTGGAAAGTGCCCTTAGGGTTTGAACTGAATGATATTACTCATTACGTTAAGTTGCTAGGAATAGGGCATAATGTTTTGATTGCATAAAGCACGCGATTATGAATTTAATGCTGGGGTGTTTTCGAAGGATCGATTCGGGGTAAAATAGTGTGCATCAATAAGGATAGATAATGATTTATGCATGGTAATATTAATTGGATATAAAAGGATATGAATGATGAAACCCAATCTCACTTTCTCATAAATATATTTCAATTTACTAAGTTCTGTAATTTTCCGTACTTGCTTAATTAAATGAAATTCCGCTTATCCTTCCTGTACATAACTATTGAACTGTTAAATTCTCTTTGGATTAACTGAGTAGCTCAAGCCCCTGTGGAGACGATCTTATAAATTTTGTAACTTACAACGACAAATCAGTGCACTTACCGAGATTTCGTATCAGTAATCAATTATAACAAATAGCGCTTGTAAGACCCGGGTTTGTGTTTTCACCAACCCACACAAAGGTGTAAGGGAACCCGGTAGCTCATTTCCCAACAGCATACAAGCTCTGCCAAGTAAGGAACCCAGCAGTGCTCAAGAAAAGGGGTTTGGACTTAGCAGTTCTAAAGAGAACAGCCCATCTCGGGTAAGGAACCCGGTCGTTCTAGAAGAAGGAACACAAGCTCAATCGAGTAAGGGAACCCGATGGCTCTTCTCCTGAGAAAGAGCGAGCTCATCCGAGTTAGCAACCTGGTAGCTCTTTCTCTCTCTTTGGTGAGGTAACTTGAGCTCAACAGCTCTAACATATCACCCGGGTAAGGAACCCGGTATACCTTATAGAAAGGGAAGCGAGTCTTAACGACTCTAAGGGAATGACCTCAGGTAGGTAACCCGATGTATGGATGTCCGCCAACAAGGACTAAGTTACGTCCTGCATGCATGCCACGTAACCCGCTCAACTCGGCCTACCCATCCCGGTAGCCAACATCAAAACACAAAGGTTGATATCTGTGTGCAACATGGCCAACCCATACTGGTACTCATCAACTTCATGAACACTTCCGCAAGTGTCTTAGAAGCTTTTCAGCATTAAAATGAGAACTTTACACACATGCACGGGGAGTCCTTAAAACCTCTACTCCCCACAAGAACACCATACATCAACACAACACGACATACAATAGATTTAAGACATATCACATCCCATTCATAAACGAAGTAGCTTTTCTGGGGAAAACATCACACACACCAGGGACATACAGTTATCCTCACGGTTGGACTCCCTAGCCCCCAAACCATCGTATCTAAAGCTGTTAAGAAACATGATAAACTCCCCTTACCTAACCAGGAGTTCGTTCACGATCTTCACGTTGTGTTTGTCCTAAGCTTCAGCTCCGACCACGAAGTTCCTCTTAGCATTGGAATTTCCGCAGCAGCTACGGTGGCTCTCGTAGGTTGGAGATAACAAAGAAAGGGTCGAGAACGAGAGGTTTCTGGGTGAGTTTTAGAGAGAAAACAGAGGAAACACAAAGGTATAAGAAGGAAGCGTAAACTTGTTGTTGTGCCAGCCTGCTACTTATAAGCCCGGCTAACACAGTACGTCCACTTAACGTGCACAGCCAGCAACCACTACACAGTAGAGTTGACTTACGTCCAATACCCATAAAGCACGCATACCAAGACAAAAGCACTCAAACAACAAGTTATAAATAAAACAATTAATTAATCAACATAACACATGTAATTTAATTAATATAATACACACATCAAGCATCCAGATTAGCAACTTATAATCCGGGTCGTTACAGTTAGTACCTGTGATGATCGCGAACTTTCATTCAAGTTAGCGGATGAACAGTAGCAAGTGCTATTGGAGGGAGATTTTTTTGTTGGAGCCGCCAAGCCGACGTGATAACATTGGAATTTATTTTTTGAGAAAGTTATGTTTTGTTATCAACTCTTTCTTAGTTGGTTCCTTGATTCTTTTTTATTGTGCATGAAAATCCCTAGCTTAGATACATGTAAAAACTGAATTATTTTTCTAACATGTGAATGATATATAATGGCTTAATATATATATGTGTGTGTGTGTGTGTGTGTGTGTGTATGTATTTATTTATTTACGTATTTGTTCATTATCTGGTGAGTGTATTATGGCAAAAAATTTACCATCATTTTCATAATCAAATTAATGGAGTTTTAATTGAAAATTGAAATTATGCATTTAAAGTAGTGATATCATATCAACGAGGCTGGTTGTTACATTAGTGGTATCGGAGCAGGTCGAACTCACCCAGTGAGTTATGAGTTTGCTGTATTTCTCTATGCATTTTTTGTTTTCTTTTTTGAGTGTTTGAATACTTGATTGTTTCATAACTGCTTGAGTTGTTTGGGTTTGGACTCACTCACATTATTGTTTTATGTGGAATATGTAACACCCTAAAATTTTGATAATTGAAAATATATGTTTCATGTATTTCTTGTATTATTTAATTACTTTATTAATTTAGATTAGTTTAATTGTTGTGTGAATTATCCTAGTTCAACTACTTGGTATGGATGCGAGCTTATGTGGAGTTTGATTGATCTGAATTAGAACTGTGTGATTTCAAGTTTGACCCAAAACATGTTTCGATAAAATCACAATTCCGGATTTGTTAATAGTTGGATCACTTTAAAATTTGAAGTGTAGACTCAAAACCCATGTATGTAAATTGTGACCATTGGGATTAACGAAATAAAATCTTGAGCCTGAGATATCATATTTTCACAGAAGTAGTGAAATGTTTTTAAAATTGGGTCCAGGCGAGTAATGTCAGCTACAAAAACGTGCCACAGCGTGAAACCACACATTTTTCAGCATTCTTCTTCCCCAAAACCTTCACCCAAGCTCTCATCCTCCTCCTCCACCACACACGACCATCAGTGACCGCCACGAGCCATCGTTGCATGTCGTCGGACCACCACACAGAGAGGAACACTTTAATCTGAGTTGAATATTCAAAACTCAACTCGAGGATTCATTAGAGAATAGAGCCTTCAATCCTCCCTTCACAATTTCTTCTAGGTAACCGTGTTTTCTATGCCTTCTCCTGGCTAGTGTGAACCTCTCTTAGTATCTTTTGTGACTTGGGTACTATTCTTGGATGTTTTTACACTTCCTTTGAAAATCCTTTAAAAATGAGATGTTTTAAAAGTTACATTTTTATAATATTGATGTCATTTTTGTGACCTTTGTTGAACCCTAGTCACATTGGTGTGATCGGAATTTCAAAATGACGTCTTTTTGATGTGAACTCCCAAAACACCATTTTAGCCTTTTTAAATTTGAGTGGGTATTTGACCCCAAATGTTAATGGTCTTTGAAATCTATACTAAATTGTCTTCGATTTGGTATTAGAGCTCTGTATTTGGACCAAAGTATGTGAGCTTGAGCGATCTCAAAATGACTCTACAATGAGCTAACAGAGGGATATAAATAGGTGAGGGGAGTTTATTTTTGTTTACAGCTTTTGATACCATAGTTGGGGTCAGGAAACCCAATTATGGGGATGTATGTTTGTCCCTGTTGCATGCTAGTTTTCAAGAAAAACTGTGTTTTAAACTAATGGGATGCGATATATTTATTATTGATGAATGAAATTTTGAATGATGTTGTTGTTGTAATGATTAGATTTTTTGGGAAAAGTCTTAATTATAGACGAGACTCTACCCAAACTTTTATAATTTGTTCTCCTATTTACTTCTTTATTAAATTTTAAATGGGCATGAGTTTGTTTTGTATATTATAGTTCTCATATTTAATTTGGAATTTTCCTAAAATATCTATCTCGTGGTATTATGGATTGTGAATGTATGAGATTTATGTTGTCTGAAGACATGAGGAATGTGAATCCAAGGCATGTGCTATATATGTATATGTGGAATTCGATTGCTTGTGATGTTGATGATAATATTGATATAAGACGATGTTGATGTTGAAATGAAACGATGTTGATGTTGTTGATGATATTGAAATGAGATGATGTTGATGTTGTTGATAACATTGAAATTGAGATGATATTGATGTTGATGATGACATTGATGAGAGATGATGGTGATGTTGATGACGTCGTCATGATGGATGTATGTTGTGTATGTACATGGGGGTGCAGTAACTTGTTGGATATCCCTAGGAGGGAAGATGATTGGTTTAAAAATTTTAAGCATCCCTAGAAAGGGAAAGGAATTGCTTAGAATTTTTAACTTTCCACGGTCAGTGCATTGATGGGCTGATGTTTCATACTTCATAATTGCATGGAAATAGTATAAGTGGTGCATTAAGTACCCGTGGTTTTTTTAAGATAAAAATGCAGGTACTTGGGGGCATGTCACTCGGTTTGGAACTCCCTTGTGACTCTGGCTGATCACCATGGGGGGAGTGGCCTGGGCACGACAAGGTGACCTTGACGAGCTACTGCATCATTTTCCTAAGTGAGAGTGTCATATAGGCATGCTTAGGCTATTTCCTGATTAATAGTACCACATTGCATTTGAGAGTTGAGTTAGGTGCATGCATCATTTTCCTAAGTGAGGGTGTCATGTGGGCATACTTAGGGTATTTCCTGATGAATTGTACCACATTGCATTTGAGAGTTGAGTCAGATGCATGCATCATTCTGAGCATAATTGATTTGAATTGTAGAAAAATTTGATGACTATTTTGTTGAGTATATGTTGAACTGATTGATTATTAAGAATGATTATGGTTATTATTATTGTTTTCTTACAATCGTTGTCATTTGGTGCTTGTTAATCTTGTATAATAAACTCACCTTGCAATTTTGTACTGTGTGGTTGGTACCTGTGATGATCGTGAACCTTCGTTCGTGGGAGCAGATGAGCAGCAATAGGTGATGTTGGAGGGAGATCATTTTGCTTAGATATATGTAAAAACTGAATTATGTTCTGACATCTGAATGATATGTAATGGTTTAATATATATATATATATATATATATATATATATATATATGTATGTGTGTGTGTGTGTATTTATTTATGTATTTGTGCATTTTTTATTTTTGTATTATCGTGAGAAATTTACCCTTATTTTATAATCAAATTAATAGATTTTTCATTTAAAATTTGGAAATTATATGTTTAGAGTAGTGATCTCATAGCGACGAGGCAGGTCTTTACAAAATATAGAGATTTGTTGGTGCTGTCATAACATTTTTGTATTCCTGGTGTCTGTTATACCATTAGTTCCAATGCCTAGTTGAGAGTTATCAGATTGGCCATCTTGATAATTCGTGAAGTGTAATGGAACACCATGGAAATCGATCAGGAATACAAAAGGTAGAGAGTGAGTGTTAATGTCTTGGATGAGATGGTTGGACGGAATGATTGGGCAATAGCTGATGTTATCCAAGCCTTAGCCCAGGCTTGGGGAATAAAAATAGAGGAGAAACTACCAAAGCTACTGAGTATCAAGGGTTGGATCGCTTCCAACGAAACAATCCCCTTGCTTTCAATGGAGGATACAACCCTGATGGTGCTCAGAACTAGATACGGGAGATTGAAAAAATCTTCTGAATGATGAAGTGTCCAAAGGAGCAGAAGGTTGCTTTTGGCATATACACTCTGGTAAAAGAAGTTGAGTATTGTGGGAGAACACTCGCCAATGTTTGAAGGATGAAGGTCAAGCTGTGACCTAGGAAACCTTAAATAGGGTATTTTTGGAGAAATATTTTCTTGAAGATGTTAGAAACAATAAGAAGATGAAATTACTAGAGTTTAAGCAAGGGAACATGACTGTGGCTGAATACACAACCAAGTTCGAAGAGCTGGTGAGGTACTTATCTCATTACCAAGCAAGAGATGGTGAAAGCTCAAAGTGTTTGAAATTTCTAAATGACTTGCGACCTAAGGTGAAGCAAGCTGTCAATTATCAAGGTGTTCGTTAGTTCCCACTGCTGGTGAACATATGTAGGATCTGGGATGAAGACTCTCGAGATAGGGCAGCGTATTATTGGAATATGGGCCCAATGAAGAACAAGAAGAATCCCAAATTCGGGGAAAACCATACCCGGCGCCTCTTAAGAAATATGGTAATCGCCCCAACAATCAAAAGGACTATTATTACGGGGTTTTCTAGTGGTAGTGGTAGTAACCCATTACTTTCTCAACTCAGATAGTTTGTTATAGGTGTGGTAAGCCAAGCCATATTTCTTCAAATTATGCTGACAAAGACATGACCTGTTTCAACTGCAGACAGAAGGGTCATATTCAGAGAGACTGTCCACATCCCAAGAATGAGCAAAATGGTGGTCTAAATGACCAAACTGGACACCCGAAGGCCACAGGAAGAGTTTTTACTCTTAATGGTGTTGAAGCTTCGAAATCGAAAGATCTAATCCAAGGTAAATGTTTCATAAGTGGGATTCCCTTACTTGTGTTATTCAATTTGGTGCGACCCATTCATTTATATCTTGCTCATGTGTAGAGAAACTTAAGCTTTATTATGTTCTTTGACTGATGATCTTGTCGTACAGACCCCAACTAGTGGTTATGTTTTAACTTCTGATGTGTGTTTGAATTTTCCTATAGAGATTTATGGTAGAAAATTCTTGATTGATCTGATTTGTTTACCTCTAAGCCAAATTGATTTTTTTTGGGTATGGACTGGTTATCTTCCAACCATGTCTCATTAAACTGTTTTGATAAAACTGTGGTGTTTGGTGATTCTAAAGTTAGTAGGGGTAGGATGTTTATCTTTGCAAACCAAGTTGAGACATCTTTGAAAGAAAATGCTTAAGTGTACATGATCAACTCTTACTGCACAAGATTTAATTTTTAATGAAAACTTCATTTAATTGATTATGAAAATGATGGTAAATTTTTTGCAAATATTACAATTCCATAATTAATCACATATGTACATATATATATATATATATATATATATTAAATCAGTACATGTCATCCACATGTTAAAACTTTCTTTAGTTTTACATGTAATACAACTGAAATTACATATCTAACAAAAAGTCAAAGAACTAACTAAGAAAGGGTTGATTAACAAAAAACAACTATTTCTCAAAAAGAAACCCAACGTCATCACATCGGCTTGGCGGCTCCAACGAAAAAGAATCTCCCTCCAAAGTCACCTAAGGCTATTAATCTGCTCACACGAATGAAGGTTCGCGATCATCACAGGTACCAACCACACAATACAACACATGCAAGGGTGAGTTTATTATATAAAACTAGCAATTATCAAGTAACCACAATTGGAAAGGAAAAAACATCACAATCACAATTATTACCAAAATTCTATCAGTCCAATACACACACAACAAACCAATCATCCGATACATTTCACAACTCAACAATCATGCATAGAATGATGCATGCACCTGACTCATCTATTAGAATGCAATGTGGTACCATATCCCGAAAATAGCCTCTCATAGGAAAAATGATTCACCGCCTATCAGGGCCACCCTATCGTGCACTGGCCATTCCCCCTCCCCCCGGTGATCAAGAATTCCAAACCTGATGACCCCTTAGTACCTGCGTTTTCAGCCCACTGAAACCCACAGGTACGCGCGTGCCTTTATTCTATTTCCATCAATGCAAATGAAGTATGAAACATGGGCATCATCAATCCATGACCTGGCTAGGAACAAATCCTTCCTCGCAAGGGTTACCCGTCATGCACCCCCCATGTACATACGTAACACACCAATATGGGCTCACCGATGCACTAACCGTGGCTAGGAACAAATCCATCCTTGCAAGGGTAACCAACCAGTCATTGCATCCCATGTGTACATACATAGCCTACAACCATGGGGACCATCAATGTATGACCTGGCTAGGAACAAATCCTTCCTCGCAAGGGTAACCTGTCATACACCCCCCATGGGTATCCATGTATATCCACACACAATGACATTGTTCACATCAACATTGTCTTTCATCAATGTCATTATCAACCTCAACATCATATCATCTCAATATCATCATTATGCATATCAATATCATCTCCTTTGAACATCATCAACTACATCAACATTATCTCATTTATACATCATCAAACACATCATCATTATCTCATTCAATCATCACCAACACATCATAACATCTCATTTCAACATTATCAATGACATCAATATCACCTCATTCATCCATGATAAGCGTTTGTCGTGTGGCTTCAAAACAATTTAACTAAGCTAATTCTGCAGTACAGGGTTAACCTAGGTCGACTCAGAGACACGATCAATATGGTTCTAGCTTCAAATCATTGGTAATAATAAGGGGGAATTTTGTCAAACAGTTGGTATGCGCAAAGTAAAACATGCAAGAACACAAACTAAAATTAAAGAACAATGCTACTGTGAAAGTAAAACAGATTAGAAAGCATCAATCCAATTCACCAAACCAAGCTATTTGAATCATCATCGTTCTCAGAAATTTATCCTACTGTGAAAGTTCATTCAATTTCATTAGAAGCAGTTCAATCGAATTAACCCATAAATTAATTGAAACCACAAACCCTAATTGAAATATCATCCAATTAATCTGTGATTTATATTCGAAATTAGGCAATGAATTCATAACCTAATCCGCTTTCAATTCTAAACGCATTCATAATCATGAAAACAGAATAGCAATTGAAGAAGAAAGTGAACATTCACACAGAATTCGAAATACTAAACCAGAACTCAAATTTCCCTCTCGCTTGGGTTGGATCCTTGGATTGAGTGATGATTTAGCCTTCCATGATGATCACCAAGGAAAGCCCCATGAAATAAGTGCAGAAAAATGGAAAAATAGCAAAATGGAAATGAAGAAGATGAAGAACAATGAAGAACAAATGAGAGAAAATGAAGAACAAGCTTTTGATTCTAAAAACTAAAGAAAAGAAATAATAAACTTGTTTGTGCAAAATGTAAAGTGTTGTCCAAGTTTCACTAAAGTCACTAATATGTAGTGACAAGGTCTGGAGTTTAAAATGGGCCATAAACAAACCCAACAATTCTAGTTATTTGCTATTTACAACCATTAAATCAAATTCCCAGCCCAAAATTGCAAGTGCAGGGGTTCTGATTTCGAAGCTTAAAATGACCCTCCAAATGAAAGAATTGGCCTCGGGCTATTTCTATCAAACTTGTAGATCTTTTTGTTATCTTTCCAGGGACTCCTAGAATGCTCCATTTGGAGTTCTGTAGCACTCTGTAGGCCCTGCACAAGTCAGATATGTCAAGTGAGCAAAAAATCCGAAAATACGCAACAATTAGCAATTAAGCCCACTTACTTGCCTAAGACAAAAACTGAATTAGAATAGGAAAATAAAAGTCCAAGAGAAGTCAAATAAGCTAAGAATGATATAATAAATATTTAACTAAAGGCACTCCATCAATCCACAATCCATATTACCACGAGACTGGTATTTTAGGAAAATTCTAAATTAAAGAGGAGGACTACAATATAGAAAACACACTCTTATGCCCACATAAAAATTTAATAAAGAATTAAATATGAAAACATATTATAAAATTTTGGGTAGAGTCTCCCTTGTAATTAAGACTTTTTCCAAAATTCCAATCATCACAATAATAATATCATTCACAGTTTTATCCATCAACAAGCCAATTCATCGCATCCCATTAGTTAAAAATAATTTTTCAATCATAAATACACCGCATCCCATTAGTTAAAAACATAGTTTTTCTTGAAAACCAGCACAGAGCAGGGACAAACAGTTATCTTCATAGTTGGACTCCTTAACCCCCAACTATGGTACCAAAACTATAACTAAATAATAAACTCTCCTTACCTAACTAGGAGTTCTCCTGTTAAAACCTCACAGTGTTGTTTTAGACATCTTTCAATACGCATATTTTCATCCAAATGCAGAGCTCTATATACCAAATCTTAGACAATTTAATATAGATTTCCAAGATAAGATCAATATGAACATTTGGGGTCAAATACCCACTCAAATCAAAAATGGGCTAAAAGGGTGTGGGTGTTTTGGGAGTTCACATCAAAAGACATCATGTTGAAATTCCAATCACACCAATGTGATCGGGGTTCAACAAGGGTCACAGAAATAACATCAATTTCATAAAAAGAAGACTTTTACAGCATCTCATTTTTAAAGGATTTTTCAAAGGAAGTGTAAAACTCTCAACAACGGTACCCAAAACACAAGAGACACTAAGAGAAGCTTAAACTAGCTAAGAGAAGACAAAAGAAACTAAGATTACCTCAAGAAAACCCAGAAAGAAGGATTGGGAGCTCTATTCTCTACTGAAACTTAGAGAAGAGTTTCGAAGATTTTGCTTCGATTAAAGGGTTCTTCTCCGTGCGATGGTCTCGTGGCAAGCAATGGTGCCTCGTGGTAGTCACTAGTGGCCATGGCCGGTGGAGGAAAAGGGGGAGAAGGTTTGGTGACTGTTTTGAGGGAGAAGAAGCCATTTTTTTCAAGCTTGGATGCTGCTGGACGTATTTAATGCTGAATTTACTCGCCCAGGCGAGCAAAAATGCCTGCAAAATTCGCCTGGGCGAGTTGACCCAATTTTAGAATTTTTGCTTCAGTAAAAAAATTAATTTCTCACGTTCCATACATTATTTAGACAATCCCAATGGTTAAAGCTTACAAATTTGGGTTAGGAACCTACCTCTTAAATGTGAAGGCGATCCAACGTTACACAACCGAGAATGGTGATTTTATTAAAACAAGTTTTTGGGTCAAACTCAGAATCACGCAATTCAACGCAACTCAAACAAACTCCACCTAACTTGACCTCTACACCAAGCAATTGCACATGAATAATTTACATAACATTTCAACTAATCCTAATTAATAAAGTAATCAAATTATACAAGGAATACATCACACATATATTTAAGTTATCAAAAATTCAGGGTGTTACAACCTCCCTATTGTCAAAGAGTTTCCATAAGTGTTTCCTGAGGATATATCGGGTTTACCACCTAAAAGAGAGATAGAGTTTTCTATAGATTTAGTAGTTGGTGCTGGACCCATATCCATAGCCCCTTAAAGGATGTCTCCTGTAGAGTTAGTTGAGCTTAAGAAGTAGTTAGAAGAGTTGTTGGATAAGCAGTTTGTGACACCCAGCGTGTCTCCACAAGGAGCACCAATGTTGTTAATGAAGAAGAAATATGGAACCATCAGGTTGTGTGTAAACTACCACCGATTGAATAAGGTGACGATTAAGAACAAGTACCATTTGCCTAGAATTGACAACCTTATTGACCAGTTGGTAAGAGCTTGTGTGTTTAGTAAGATAGACCTTAGGTCAGGTTACCATTAGATTAGATTGAAGTTTGAGGATATTCTGAAGACTGCCTTTAGGACCCGTTATGGTCTCTACAGGTATCTAGTTTTGCCCTTAAGTGTGATTAATGCCCCTGGTGTGTTTATGGATTACACGAATAGGATCTTTCACCCCTATCTCAATAGTTTTGTGGTAGTATTCATAGATGATATTTTTGTATACTCTAAGATTAAAGAGGAGCATGAGGAGCACTTGAAGATTGTGCTACAAACCCTTAAGGACCGACAACTTTACGCCAAGTTGTCCAAGTGAGTTTTGGTTAGAAAAAGTTAGTTTCCTAGGACATGTGATATTCCAAGGCGATATAGTTGTAGATCCTTCTAAGATAGAAGTTGTTCTTAAGTGGGAGAGTCCTAAGTCGACATTTGAAATTAGAAGTTTTATGGGTTTAGTTGGATATTACCGAAGATTCATAAAAGGTTTCTCTATGTTAGCCTTGCCTTTGACCAAGCTAACTCGTAAGGATCAAGTTTTTGTATGGGATGCCTAGTGTAAGAATAGTCTCCAAACCCTTAAAGAAAAGTTGATGACCGCACCTGTGTTAGTTTTGCCTAACCCAAAAGAGCCCTTTGAGGTGTATTGTGTGAAAACAAAGATGAACACACACAATTAACCAAGAGGGGGGTGAATTGGTTAAAACAGGGACTTTAATTTTTTTTTGAAAAACTAGCAGCTGAATTAAGATCGTATCACAAGTTTTCCCTTGTTAAAAATCAAAAACTTTCAATCAATCAAGATCCACCCTTTACTTCAAACAATTACAGAAAATATATCAGTTGATATTGAAAGAGATTAACCACAAGATAAGTTAGATTAAGATTGTAAGATTAAGAATCAAGAGAACACCAAATCTATATTGGTTCACCCTTCAAAAGAGAAGCTACATCAAGTGTTTTCTAACCAAACTTTGGCTAGAGTTCCACTAAATCAAAATCTATCTTTACAAGCTTTACAAGTGATTACCTTTATCAACCCTAGATAAAGAAACTGAAATCTAAAACAGTATTAGACTTCTAATCACAAAGAATCAGAGAACACTACTATGTTCTAACCTCTAGAGAACACTACTATATTTGATCTTAGGACTTACAAGAATTAAAAGAAACAAATCAATTCTCAGTAAGAGTTCAAGAGAGAGATAGCCTTATGATCATCAGAAGATGAGTGAATGAATTTTACCAAACAAACTCAGGTTGAATGAATTTTATTGTTAAAAATAGCTCTCTTGAAAAACTCTTGAAGAAACTTGTTCAAAGCAACATGATCAATGACGCATGATTCTTGGATTTGAAACAAGATGTGTAAAACTCAAAAAATCTTTTTCTTAGACTTTGAAAGCTTTAGGTGTGATGGGTAATTCGTAAAAGTCAGTTCTCAAGATCATTACAAAAGTTCAGACCCAACAGCTTTTTATAGAAAACAGATTTAACGGCATGTAATTGATTAAAACATTATTGTAATAGATTATTTTAACTAATGTAATCGATTAATATCCAAAATAATAAATTAAAGTGTTCTTGGAATAATTTGGAAAAGATTTAATAACAATGTAATCAATTAAAATGACCTGTAATCGATTAACGCAGTCAGTCTTAGATTTGAAATAAGCATGTGTAATCGATTACGATTGAGTGGTAATCGATTAAGGGAGTCAGACACATTTTGAACTTTTGTACCGTGTTATCGATTATGAGTGAGTGGTAATCGATTAAGGCAGTCAGACATGTTTTTGTGTAATTGATTACAAGTTAATGGTAATCGATTAATATGTTCTTCATGGCTTTTTAATAGATTACACAAGTTGGTAATCGATTAAAGTAGTGCAAAATTGATTTTCCAAAACTTAAGCCGTGAGAAATTTCTTTCTAAATGCAAGCATGCTTATATGCTGTTCTTAAATCATGTATGCATGTATGTGATTATGCTTATGCAATGCAAGGATCACAAGATAAGCCTTTTGAACAACTTAACAAATTACAAATTCCTTCAATTAAATGGCATGTAAAAAGCTAAAATCCTTTAAGCAAAAGGGCTTCATCCTTGACTTGATCTCCTTTCCAGCTCCCCTTGTATCCAACATTGCGATGCATCAAATATGGGTTTAGATGGAGTGTTGATGCAAAATGACCAAGTAGTGGCCTATGATTCTAGACAACTCAAGACTCATGAGAGGAATTATCCTACCCATGATTTGGAGTTAACTGCTATAGTTTTTGCTCTTAAGATGTGGAGGCATTACCTGTCCGACTCCAAGTTTGAAGTGTTTAGCGATCATATAGGCCTTAAGTATTTGTTTATTCAGAAAGAGCTGAACATGCATCAGAACAGATGGTTAGAGTTTCTTAAGGACTATGATTTTGAGTTTAGCTATCATCCCTACAAAGTCAATGTAGTGGTTGATGCTTTAAGTAGGAAATCCTACATATATCTACCCTGATGGTTAGGGAGTTGGATCTCCTAGAACATTTTAAGGACCTTAGCCTTGCGTGTAAGTTTACCCCTAACAGTGTAAGACTAGGAACTTTGGAATTGCTAATGAGTTGCTAGGAGAAACCAAAGAAGGCCAGAAGTCTTATCCTTTTCTGAGGGCTCAATTAGAAGTCATAGCATTAGGGAGAGATAACAATTTCATTGTGGGATCGGATGGAGTCCTGAGGCTTTGAGATAGAATCTGTGTCCCAATGTACTCGACCTTAGGAAGATGATCCTAGAGGAAAGGCATAGGAGCAACTTGAGCATCCACCCTGGTGCTACAAAGATGTATCAAGATCTCAAGACGATGTTTTGGTGGCCAAACATGAAGAGAGAAGTTAGTGAGTTTGTGTATGTGTTTTAGCCTATCAGAAGGCTAAGATAGAACATCAGAGACCCTCAGACAAGTTGCAATCCTTAGAGATACCCCAGTGGAAGTGGGACAATATCTCCATGGATTTCATTGTTGGACTACCTAGGTTGTTTTGGGAGAGTCTCAACAGAGCATTAGGAACCAAGCTTAGGCTAGGTTCAGGCAATCACCCTCAAACTGATGGTCATATTGAACAAACCATTTAGTAGTTGGAGGACCTTTTGAGGGTGTGTGTATTAGAACAAAATGGGAGTTGGGAGAGTTTTCTATCATTGATAGACTTCACCTATAACAATAGTTTTCATTCTACCATAGGCATGACTCCCTACAAAGCCAAGTATGGTAGAAGGTGTAGGACACCTCTATGCTAGCTAGAACCCAGAGAGAACCCCAACTTAGGACTTGAAGTGGTACAACAAACCACTGAGAAGGTCAAGTTGATCCAAGAAAGAATGAGGACCGCTCAGAGTAGGTAGAAGAGTTATCAAGACAAGAGGAGGAAAGATCTGGAATTTGAGGTTAGTGATAATGTATTCTTGAGAGTCACTCTGTGGACTGGGGTTGGTGGAGCCTTGAAATCCTAAAAACTCACACCTTGTATTATCGGTCCCTTCCAAATTCTCAAAAGAGTCGGCCCTCGCATAAAATTGCATTACCCTCGTCTCTTTCTAACCTCCACAATGTCTTTCTTGTGTCTTAACTCCGTAATATATACATGACCCATCTCATGTGGTCAATTTGGATGATGTTCAAGTGAAGGAGAACTTGACATATGAAACGTTGTCTTTGAGGATTGAGGATAGGCAAACAAAGCACTTAAAAGGGACAAAGATTTTGTCGATCCAATTGATCTAGGGAGGTACATCTGGAGAGGACACAACATGGGAACTAGAGAGTCAAATATGAGAAGTCTATCCAACATTGTTTGAGTCTGGTAAATTTCGAGGATGAAATTTAAAAAAGGATAGAAGAGTTAATGCCCTAAAATTTTGATAACTGAAAATAGATGTTTGATGTATTTATTGTATTATTTGATTATTTTGGATTAGTTGAAGTGTTGTGTGAATTATCCTTGTACAACTGCTTGGTGTGGATGTTAGGTTATGTGGAGTTTTATTGATTTGTGCTGGAAATGTGTGATTCTGAGTTTAACCCAAAATATGTTTCGGTAAAATCATGATCGCAAACCCGTTAACCATTGGGTCACCTTCAAACATTGATTGTAGGTTCACAACCCACGTCTGCATGTTTTGACCATTGTAACTTGTGAAATAACATCTTTAGGCAGCTCTTTTAGTGCGACCAATGTGCTAAGCACAATTCCAAAAAGAAAAAATAATTCGCTCAAAGCTAAATGTCATGCTCAGCACCAAAAGTGGAATTTCGCTTAGTGAGACAAGGTTGCTAATCAAGATCTGCAGATTATAAATACGTCCATCAGCATGAAAAATGCAATTTTTTCTCTCTTCTAAAAAACCCTCTCCCAAAGCCCTAACCCTCCTCCTCCACCACCCACCATCACTGATGACCGCCCAAAGTCGTCGTTGCTTGCCATCGAACCACTACATGAAAAGGAACACTTTAATCGAAGCGAAATCTTCAAAACCTATCTCGAGGATTCGATAAAGAACGGAGCTCTCAACCCTCCTTTCGTGGTTTCTTGGAGGTAACCATGATTTCCTTGTCTTCTCCTAGTTAGTTTAAGCCTCTCTTAGTATCTCTTATGATTTGGGTATCGTTATTGGATTTTTTACACTTCCTTTGAAAAAACCTTTGAAAATGAGACGTATACGTTTCCTTTTTATAAAATTGATGTCATTTTCATAACCTTCGCAGACCCTGGTCACATTTGCATGATCAAAATTTCAAAATGATGTCTCTTTGATATAGACTCCAAAAACATCATTTTAGTCCATTTTAAAACTGAATGGGTATTTGACCCTAAATGTTAATATTAACCTTGTCTTCAAAATATATACTAAATTGTCTTTGATTTGGTATATAGAGCTTTGCGTTTGGACCAAAGGATATGAACCTGATAGATCTTAAAATGACGCTGCAATGAGCTAACAAAGAGATATAGATAGGTGAAGGGAGTTTATTGCTTGTGATGTTGATGATATTGAGATGAGATGATTGTTGATGTTGATGATGATGATGATATTGAGATGAGATGATGTTGATGTTAATGTTGATGATGACATTGAGATGAGATGATGTTGATGTTCATGATGTCATTGTGATTGATGTATGTTGTGTATGATCATGGGGGTGCAATGACTTGTTGGATATCCCTGGAGAGGGAAGGGGATTGGTTTAAAAATTTCAAGAGTTGCTGGAGAGGGAAGGGAATTGCTTAGAATTTTTTACTATCCACGGTCAGTGCATTGATGGTGCCCATGTTTCATACTTCATAATTGCATGAAAATAAACTTTGTCAATAAGTACATGTGGTTTTTCATGATGAAAAATGCTGGTACTTGGGGCATATCACTCGGTTTGGAACTCCCTTGAGACTCGTGTTGATCAACATAGGGGGAGTTGCCTATGCACGACTAGGTGACCTCGACAGTTATTGCCTAGTTTTCTTATATGAGAATGTCATATGGACTCACTTAGGCTATTTCCTGACGAATGGAACCACATTTCATTTGAGAGTTGAGTCATTGCATGCATGATTCTGAGCATAATTGATTTGAATTGTGGAAAAAGTTGATGACTAGTTTGTTAAGTGTAAGTTGAAATGATGGATTATTGAGAATGATTGTGGTTATTATTATTGTTTTCTTGCTAATCATTTTCATCTAGTGTTTGTTGATCTTGTATAAAAAACTCACCCTTGCAATTTTGTACCATGTGGTTGGTACCTGTTATAATAACCCTGTGTTTAATTCGGGTTCATATGACCAAGTTGTCACTTTACGGGGGTGTATATTGGAACTCGGATATGAAAGGGGTGTAGATAGCACCTTTTCAAATCCGGGATCGTATGGTATAGAAGGAACTCAGACAAGGAAGGGAAGAGCAACCGGGTAGCTATCTCGGCTGAGCTCGTGTTCTTCTTTTATTTGAGGTCCGAGTTATGATCTCGGATGAGTTCAGATGAACAACTAGGTAGTGATCTCGGTTGAGCTCGGAGGAGCTCCAATGTAGTTGACTTGTAAAAGCTACCGGGTAGAGAAACCAGAAGAGCTTGGAACCCTTTTTGATAAGGCTACCAGATTAGGAACCTGGACGAGGTTGGGAGGAACCTTGGACTTGTGAAGTACCAAGGTAGTAACTCGGATTAGGTCGGATGAGGTCAACATAGGTTGGATTAGGTCGGAGGAGGAGGGAACATTAGACTTAGTCTTTTTACACGTGTTGGCCCTAAATGTTCACTTTACACAAGTGACACGTGTTGACTCCCTGCTGGTTGTTTTGACGTGAGAAGGCTCTCATGTTATTTTTAGGACGCGTGTTAACTTACAGGCTATATAAGATATACACAAGTGAGATATTTTAGTAGTAATCTTATTTCCACCATCTTTGCTAAAACACATTCCCTCTCTTATTCCATATTTTCCTCTATTGTTAGAGTGAGAAAAACTTCTTAGATAACCATTTCTTGACCTAAACACCTTCACATCCAACATGAGGATTGAAGAGAATAACTTTATAAACTAGTTTCCATCCTTTGTTAGTTGTAAAAACCATCAGGCGAGGAGATCATTTCTTTAAAGAAAGTGCAAAGTTTCAACCTTTAAGAGTTAGAGGGCGCTTTAAGGACATCCAAGCTTGGAGAAGCTATTTTCTAGCCTTCCTTGACGTTTTTAAGGTAAGACACATGAGTTTTACCGTTTCTTTGGAGTTTGGTTTTTAGAGGAAAAATGACCCATATGAGTTAGGTTTGGTTTTGGGTGATGATTCTTTGGAAAAATATGCTTAGGAAGTTGTTGTGATGAAGGTTCAACTTTGAGAGTTAACTTTTCTGGGTTTTGGGTATTTTGTTATGACCGGGTAGATCTTTGTGGGGTTTACAAGTCACTGGTTGGTTGTGTATGGTTGAGATCTGGAAAAGAACTGGGTTCTTTTCATGAGACACCTAATTAGGGGCTTCCAAACTTGCTAGGGGCTTCCAGTCAAAACTAATCCCAAGAGTTGTAAATTTGGGATTTTAGGTGTGACAGACACCTAATTAGAATATTCATTCAATTAGTGAATTGCATGATAAAAAATTTCTTGTTTTCTAATTTTAAGATTTAAAAGAAAAGATAGAACTATACTTAATAAAAAATGGAGTGTAATTAGTCATTTTAAATTTTATGAATGAACTTATGAAAAACTGGGGTGCATTTAGCAATTGTTAGGTATTTTATTGTGCATATAACTTTGAACAGTCATAAATTTTGATAGAAATATTTGATGGAGGCGTATTTTATGTCAAAACGCTCGAAATTAAGAGAAGTAACTAAAAAAATAAAAAAATCATGCAATTCACTAATTGAATGAATAAAAAATTAGAAAACAAGAAATTTTTTGGAGGTTCGAAGATTAAATCGCAATTTTGAGGCACTTAGAGGCCTCTTTTGAGAAAAATGTTTGGGCAAGTCCCCTTCGGAAGCTTGTTAGGGGCTTCTCATTTGAATTACGATCGTTTTGACATATCATATGCCTCAATCGGACATTCCAGTCAAAAGTTATGACCGTCCAAAGTTTATATACGCATCACTCCATCTGTGTATGACACGTGGCGCCATCTGGTGGAACACGCCACATCTGGATGTGACACCCCCCTTGGTCACGCCTGGAGCTTGGCGTGACTGGTCCTGCCTGATTTTGGGCGTGACCAACAGCCCCAAATTGATAATATGTTTCGAAATCGTCCTAAATTCATAATTTCTTATTTAAATTATATTATTTGAGTTCTTTTTGCCACATAATTGCACAAGACTACAAGGTCCGGAGTGGAGAGGGCGAATGTGTCAATAAACGAGCCTCATCCTTCCGCTCCCGCTTCTTTTCCCTGGAAGCACACGATTGTGAACCATAAAACTTATTTATTTATTTATTTATTTTCCTCAGAATACGATCCTAAATATCTCACAAATTTACAACTCTTGGGATTTTAGGTGTGACAGACACTCACCCACAGCACAACCAAAGCATTTTATCTTCCGTTCCATGTCTAAACAGTGAAATGGCGTCCATATCTACGTGCATCACTGTGACCCCCACTTGTGGGCTACCGCGGCGACTACTTTCCTTCACCCCGAAGCAGGTAACAGCATTCCCTTGCGTGATTGGAGGAATCCCGAAAAGGGTATGGGATTCTAGGGTTTTGGTGGCGAGGCCGGGGGGCGCAGTGGAAAGCGACAAGTTGCCGTCAGATGTGAGAAAAAGAACGATGGATGCGGTGGATGGGTGTGGAGGGAGAGTGACCATTGGGGATGTGGCTAGCAGGGCTGGCCTCAACTTGAATCAGGCTCAGAAGGCTCTCCAAGCTCTTGCTGCTGATGCGGATGGCTTCTTAGAGGTACGTTTCTTTATGTTACAGTTTTTATCTTTATTTATTCATGTGCCACCGTGGTCTCTGCAGGTTTCTGAGGAAGGTGACGTTCTGTATGTATTTCCAAAAGATTATCGATCAAGGCTTGGTGCCAAGTCATTTAGGATTAAAGCTGAACCCTTTTTCGAAAAGGCTAAGGTATTGTCTTCTCTGCTAACACTTGTTGATGATGTTTTATCACTTTACTGTGGTTGTTGTATGGCTTTCGTTTTGACAGGCCGCAGGAGAATACTTGATAAGGGTTTCTTTTGGGACAGCGCTTATTGCATCCATTGTTATTGTTTACACTACAATTATTGCTCTTGTAACTAGCAGTAGAAGGTACTTCATAAGTAACTTTGATATCTATGATAATAATTTATCCTGAAAAATTTAGTGATATGAGTGAGGGAATAATATTGTTTCATTACAGTGAAGAGGACAATCGGGGAAGGCGTGGAGGCAGGTCATATGATTCAGGATTCACTTTCTACTTTAATCCTGTTGATTTATTCTGGTAATTCTCTTTTATAGTGTATGAGTTGCATTTTATACAAAATTTCTCAAATATTTATGTTCTTGGTTCAGAATTTGAAAAATTATGTGCTTTTGGTTGCTAATGAAGTTTTTGTATGCTTGAGAAAGAGAGAATAAAAGATAAGGAAGACAATAGACAGGCAAATAAAGAAGAGGAAAAAAAGGAAGATAGGCTTAACGAAATTAGGGTCGTACATGTTTAATATTGGTCATGGTGATGCAATGTAGTTAAATTAGGTTACTTTGCCCCCCTTATTTTGATAAGAACCTTAGGAGAACCACACCACAAAAGCTAGTTGTTATAGTTGGAGAGTGAGAGCCCAAGACCT
Organism: Glycine latifolia; assembly: GCA_013407115.1. NCBI lineage: Eukaryota > Viridiplantae > Streptophyta > Magnoliopsida > Fabales > Fabaceae > Glycine > Glycine latifolia. Next base: position 65,759 of record QARZ01040618.1, read on the forward strand.
TATAAACCCTACACTAGAATCTCATACTTCCAATGTGGAACTCAAGTTTCATACCTTTCAATTGGATCCTAACATCTCACTATGCTCTGCAACCCCAAAGCTCAACCGGGTTGGTTGTGTGCACTAGCCCTTTAACTAGACTGAGGAGAACACTGAAATGTTGTTGTCACCACCTGCATCACTCGCTTGCAGTTGAGAGACACGGTGGAAACCTCTAGTATCAACTGATAAGAACCTTGAGAGAATCACACCACAAAAGTTAGCCATTTTGTTTCTAAGTAGATGGTAAAGAACTCAATCATTCAACCAATCCATTTATCGTTTTGGCATACAAGTCATGAATGAGAATGTATTTCGGTGTGAGGTGAGTGAGGTCGTACCAGCTCTGATACCAAGTTGAAGACTTTAGATTGAAGAAAAGCTTGAGTGAGTCACCCACTCAGCCGATTTGCATATATATAAAGATGATTTATAGAGGGAGAAAAGAGGGTATAAAGAGTACACCTACTGTCTACTAAGTACAAAGTAGATACAACAAAGAACAACGTTATAAAAGCTGAACAACAGATAACAGAGCAGCTTTTCTAACATGACCCACAATTGGGAATGATGTTAAAAAATGTGGTATGGGAGAGATATTAACAGACCATATAACACTGTTGAATACTATACTCCCTCCGGTTTGAAATATAAGAAAAAAAAACGATTCACGCACTAAGAAACTTAGTTAACCACATTTAATTGTCTCAATCTCAATTAAAAAGTAATTTTTTCCCAACTTACCCTTCTTGTAACTTGGTATTATGAATAAAAAAGAGTCATTGAAACTAACACCTCGATTAAATGGAGGGTATTTTAGAGATAGTGACATTAAATAAGGTAAAAGTAGTTGCAATTTTCTTATATTTGAGACCAAGAAATAGGTGTTTTTGTTTTCTTATATTTGAGACTGGAGGGAGTATAGGCCTAACATTTTTCTGAGTCTAAGTGGATTATGTGGAAGTGTAGGGGAACTGGGTAAGTTGAATTGATTTTGTTTAAACTTATTATATAGAATTCCTCCAGTTATATTCTCAGTTTGTAGCACATGTATCTAGTTTTATGCAAATAAAAAACAACTCATTTCTTTTTGAGAGAAATGTTTGGAGACATATAATTTCTTTTTATACCATGGAAGGTACTGGGATCCATATTATTATAGGAGGCGAAGGCTACAAGCTGATGATGACAAGATGAACTTCATTGAATCGGTGTGTGATGCAAATAACATGTCATTCCCCCTGCCCCCCTGGGGTCCCTTTTTGTTTCTAAATGAAGATAAGGATTTTGTGTTTTTGGTAGGTCTTCTCCTTTGTATTCGGAGATGGTGATCCCAATCAAGGAATTGAAGAAGAGAGATGGAAGTTGGTAATAATTGAGGACTGAATTCAGTGGTCCGTTGCCTTTGATAATTTTTTTTTGATATATTTTGTTTCATAGTTGAGTTGTATCATTTTCCACATTACCCCTTACTTGTTAAAATGCTGTGCAATTTTTTTAATTTCCATTATCTTTGCATGTTTATTTCCTTTGGTCCCCTTGTCTTATGTATAGATTGGGCAATACATAGCATCTAATGGTGGCGTTGTTGCAGCTGAAGAACTTGCTCCATATCTTGATATAGATTCTACAGAGGGAATAAAGGTAATTTAGTATATGTTTGGTTCTGCACTTCTGCCTTTGGCATCTACAAGCACAGATGTGCATATTTTAATTGATAAATGGAAGCTAAAAATAGTGGCGTTTTCCTAGACACAGAAATTCAACGCACATAACATAGTATTATTTGTTTAACAAGGATATTTATCGCATAAAAAAATTGTATTTTGCATTGACATAAATAATTTTGTTGCTCTGCCCATGGATTTGTCCAACCTACTTATTTGTAGCACATTTCAGTTGGAATTGAACATGATGAACTTTCGCAACATATTTTATGTACATTTTTTTGGCTTTTATTCTATTAATTCAGCAGATCTTTGGTTCATTGTCAGCTGTCAATAATATAAATGAAGAAACAATTTCTCTATTTTTTAGCTCGTGGATACTGAAATTAGCAGCTTAATATAAATTTGCTGTTTTTTTTTAAATGTTGACTTGAAACGATTATTATATTCTTATGTAAATGCTTCCTTTATAGAGTAATGGTTTCTAAGTTTAGTTTAAAGAATTCATGAAAATTCCTGTTTTCATTGGAAACTGTTTGTAAGTAATTAATGTCTAGGATAGTTCAATAGTATAGTGGCTTACCACTATTTTAGGGAGTGACATTTTCTTATTATTGCTATTAAATGTATGGAAAAGTGAATATATTTATCTAATATAAAACTGATACGGTGAGGAGGTATAAATTGAAATAGGGGATTAATTCTATACATTGATCTAGGACTAAATATCAAGGGAATAATTCTCCCTATAAACACTATAGCTAAAAACAGAAAGAAGGGAATAATTCTCCTTTGCATAACAAACTCATGGTATAATTATTTGGGAACTTAAGCTCCTTAAACATCCTTTGTAACCACAATCCTTCACAAATTCCTTGGGGCATAGATTTGAACTCAACTTCCGCACTACTAGCATTCTTGATATCTTGTTGGTATAGGAACCAATCTACATTCACTACCAAGGAGAGGAGGACCTGAATTGAATTCAATTTTGCCATGAGTGTTGGCGCTTCTTCATCGTCCACCCCATAAGATTGGGTGAACCCCTTAGCCACCAAGCAGACCTTGTACCAGTTGACACTACCATCAACATTGTATTTGACAAAAATATCCACTTACATTCATCTGGCTTATTTCCTTTTGTCAATTTTGAGAGCTTCCAAGTCTCATTCTTCTCCAAAGCCTTGATTTGTTCTTCAACAGTAGCCTACCACTTGGATTGCTTCATGGAAGTTTTGAGGTATATGTTAGGCTACCTGGACAGCAGGTATATGAAGCAAGGACGCATGGAAGGTTTAAGAGGAAGCCAGAGCAGTAGCTACTATTACCTGTAACTGACTGATGTCAGTTACAGTTTAGTTAGTTAGCTTTAAATAGCAACCACCAAGCCTGGAATTGGCATTCTTGGTATTATTGGTGGTTGGTTAGGGAGACTAGGCTCTAATCCCTAGATGTAACTGGTATTACACTTCAATAAACAAGACATCTGTATCACTGCTATTAGAGCAAAATTTCGATCCTGAGACCTGAATTTGTTCATGGTTGCAACGCGAGGAGGTATGGATGCACGTGTAGAATTCCTGGAGCGAGGCTATGAAGGCATGCTCAACATGCGTGACGATGTTGCGAGTTTGAAAAGACTGTATGAGGAGGATCGAGTCAAGCGAGCGAAGTTGAAGGAGCAATTGGCGGAGCTGCTGGCAACGGCGAGGAACTTGTCGTGCGCCGATCAGGGGAGTGGCAATTGCGACCACGGAGAGCGTTAGAATCGTGATCCTTTCCATTGTGATTGGGAGAAGTGGAGGAAGCTCGAGATTCTGATATTTGATGGCTAGGACGTGTTTGGCTGGACGAATAAGGTAGAGTGCTATTTTGAAGTGAAAGGAGTGGAGGAAGATGACAAAATCCATGCCGCTATGGTCGCAATGGAAGGGAAAGCACTCAATTGGTACCAGTGGTGGGAATTTTGCACGAAAAACCCTAACTGGACTGATTTCAAACAAGCAGTGATTCAGCGCTTCCAATCTTCGATGAATCACAGCCCATACGAGTCATTACCCAGCCTGAAACACGAACGAACAGTGGAAGAGTATAGGGAAAAATTCGAATTATATGCAGGTCCTTTGAGGGGAACTGAACCTGAATACTTGGAAGGGATTTTCTTGAATGGTTTGAAGGATGTGGTGAGGGCAGAGAGTTGAAGCTGCATTCAGTCAATTCTCTTCCTGAATTGATGGATTATGCTCAGCGTATAGATGAGAAGAATGTGTTAATAGAAAAGGGAAGTGTGGGAGGAAGTAGAGGGGGCTTAACAAGAAATTTCAGTTCATCAAGAACTGTAACATGGGATCCAGGAAATAGGGGGGTTATGGCAAAATCAAGGGAGTCAGTTTCAAATTTAGACTCCAACAGTGTTAGGACCATTGGAACATACAGGGTCTGGCCTTTTAGGAGGCTCTCAGATGCTGAGTTCTAGGAGAAGGCAGAAAAAGGGTTGTGCTATCGTTGTGATGGGAAATTTGACCCTGGTCATGTTTGTCCCAATAAACAATTCCAAGTTCTGATTTTGGGAGAAGAACAAGATGAGGAGATAAGGGAAGAGGAGGCAGAACAGGAGAAGCAATTTCAAAGCATTCAGCTGTCCTTATACAGCATGTCAAGTTTAACTTAAAAAAAATCCATCAGGCTGTGGGGAATGTTTGAGGACACCAAAGTTCTGACTTTAGTGGATTGTGGTGCTTCTCATAACTTCATTTCAGCTGCAGTGGTAAGAACATTGCAAATCCCAGTTACAAATACTAAACCATATATGGTGGAGGTAGGAGATGGAAGGAAAATCAGGTGTGGGGGAGTTTGTAAAGGTGTCAAATTGCAAATACAGGGACTGAGAATTCAGCAAGATTTGTTTGTATTTGAAATGAGGGGGGTTGATGTGGTATTGGAGATGGAATGGTTGGCATCCCTGGGTGAGATAAGGGCAAATTTCAGAGAATTAACCCTGAAGATTCCTATAGCATAAGGGTTTATTATCTTAAAGGGAGAGCCTGCCATGGCCAGATCTGCTGCATCATTGAGATCCATTGTCAAAGCTCTGAGGGGTGAAGGAGAAGGTTTTTGCTTTGCTGTAAGAACTTACAATCTGTTCAAGATGCAAAGCTAAGGCCTATTTGTATGGAGAGTGTGCTGTAAGAATATAAGGAGGTATTTCAAGATCCTAGTGATCTTCCTCCTTCAAGGAGACATGATCATAGTATTGAATTAAAACCTGGGGCTGAAATTCCAAATTTGAGGCCTTATAAGTACCCTCACTACCAGAAAAATGAAATTGAAAAGCTAGTTAAGGACATGTTGAGTTCAGGGATTATTAGACCCAGCATCAGCCTTTATGCAAGCCCTATTATATTAGTGAAAAAAAAAAAGATGGAGGGTGGAGGTTTTGTGTGGATTATAGGGCCCTCAATAAAATAACTGTCCCCAATAAATTTCCTATACCTATTATTGATGAATTGCTTGATGAACTAGGAGGAGCAATAATCTTCACTAAGTTGGACCTCAAATCAGGATACCATCAAATAAGGATGAAGGATGAAGATATTACAAAAACTGCATTTAGGACTCATGAGGGCCATTATGAATTTATGGTAATGCCTTTTGGTCTTACAAATGCCCCTTCCACATTTCAAGCTTTAATGGATGAGGTATTGAAACCATACCTAAGGAAATTTGCATTAGTATTCTTTGATGATATCCTGATCTATAGTAGAAGTGAAGAGGATCATGTCAATCATGTGAGAGCTGTTTTATTTCTTTTGGCTAAGATTGAACTATTGGTCAATTTGAAGAAATCCAGTTTTGGGCAGAGTAAAGTAGAGTATTTGGGGCATATAATTTCGGGGGAAGGTGTTGCTGCAGATCCCCACAGATTAGAGGTCATGAGGAGCTGGCCTACTGATGACTACCAAGACATGAATGCTTGGTTTGGATCGTTTCCGGAATTGCAAGCTTCAAGACTCCATGAATGGTGCTTTAAAACTCAAATAGAAAAATGGAGAAGATTAAGGAATGACTAAGAATGATGCCACGATCCATAAATGGAACGATAAGTCGGAGGAGGATTCGCCACAAAGGAAAGCTTCCTTGATAAGAATCAATTTGGTTTCAATCAAGAACCAACAAGAGGCTAAGCTCCCAATTCATGCAAATGCTTAATTTCTATTCATCAAAGTGTCTTGGAAATATCAATATTTGAGTACTTATAGATTTAAGCCTAAAAATGCATAGTTTGGGCCTATTTTAAGTCCACATTGAGACCCATTACACAAATAAGAAATTACTAAATTACGACATTACGAAAATTACGAAAACTACGAAATTACGAAAGCTACGAAAGGAATTCTGAAGCAAGCTCTCCTACAATATTCAAGGTGCTCCAATTCATCTCCTTGTGTATCCCTCCATCCTTGTCCTTGTTAAATAGTCCAACCATGATTCTCTTGGTCATCTCTTCCTGTAGAAGCTTGGTTTTAGACCTTGTCATGGGTTCTTCAAATCTCACCAAAGGAAGTGCTTCAAGTTCTCCTTCTAGACCTTTGGCTTGGAATGGACCTCCATCATCATGATCCTTAGATAGTCCTCTATCACCTACTCCTAAGAATGTGAAATCTTTAAGGGGATTTCTGGGCCTCACAAGTTATTACAAAAGATTTGTTCAGGGCTATGGTAGAATTGCCAGACATGTAACACCCCGTATGCATCCGGTGTATTAACAATTATTTAATCAGATAAGCGCAGTAATTAACTTTAATTAAATCCCGCGGAAGCGATAACAAAACCGTATTTCTTGGTACATTATGTACGGTACGTTACCCACAAAACATAAAATGCCATAACCACCACTAGCTCCTCAGATCCAGATAACATAAAGGCAGATAACTAAGTAATCCAACAGATATAGCAGGAGAAACATTTTTTTTTTTTGATCAGCAAAAATAATATGTTATATATATAAGAAAAGAGCACAGTACAAGATGTACTGCATAAAGTACATACAAATGAAATCAAAACAGAACTAAGATGGCTTTACACAAAAGCCAATGTAGGTCTGCCTGATAACAAAGACTAGAACAAAACAAACTAGGCCCTCTCCCTAGATACAAAACCATCCCTCAAATTACTAGACCAGTGATGGAAAGGGATATCAAAACCTGGCTCTAGGTTCCTAAGCCAAGACCAACAAAAAAATATAGCATCCTCCAACAATTTCTGGGCATTAAAGGATTCATTATGGAAGAGAATTTGATTTCTATGAAACCAAATACACCAAGTCAGAGCAGTCCACCATATAAGCCACCTACGTAAACTGTTCCCCCTTAAGTGACAAAAAGAAGATTGTCTGAAATGTTCTATTGGAGTAACCGAGTAGACCCCGACAATGTTTACCCATGCCCTTGACTCCCACCACAAAGGCAAGATTCTATGGCAGCTAAAGAAAAGGTGTGAAGCGTCTTCCACAAGGCTGCAGCAGAAAGGACATGTGGTGTCAATTATATCCATGTTTCTCCTTCTCAGATTTTGCTTCGTAGGTAGTCTATCTTTCATTAATCTCCAAGCGAAACATGATACTTTGCAGGGAATTTTTAACTTCCACAGAATCTTAAACACCTCATCCCTCACTAGACTATCCTCCTCCCTATTAAGCAAACTGTAGGCACTCTTCACAGAATAATTACCACTAGGCTCTCCCACCCAAACCCATGAATCTGGATGTTGCTCCAAATCTGTCAGCTCCGGTATTTCCTCCAAAAATTGTATCGCCATTTCTATTTCACCTTCCATAAGTGATCTTCTCCATTGAAATTGCCACTCCCACCCCTCGTGATTCCGTATGCCCGAGTGCTGAATTAAATGCTGTTGTTGTAATGAAATCTGGTATAACCTAGGGTATTTATCCTTCAAAGGTAAACTGTCTTCCGTCCATCTATCTTCCCAGAAAAGTGCTTTGTCTCCGCAACCAACCTTCCACCTGAGTCCCCTAGAGAACCACCCCTCTAGCTCTAAAGACTCAAAAGATAAACTCAGGTCTCTCCACCATAAGGAATCTGTCGACCTCCTCCTTGATGTGTCAAGGTTCCTCCACCCTCCGTATTTAGACTCCAAGATCTGTACCCACAAGGCCTCCGGTTGATGGAATAAATTCCATCGCCATCTTCCCAACAAGGCCTGATTGAAGCTCTTTAATTTCTTAATGCCCAGCCCCCCTTTTTCCTTTGGTAGACACACGGATTCCCAACTCACCCAAGGAATTTTTTTCTGTTCAGAGCTACCACCCCACAAGAATCTCCTCTGCAACCTCTCCAAACTAGATATTACTTGTTTCGGCACCCTGAAAAAAGAAAAGAAGAAAATAGGGATTGAATTAAGAACAGCTTTAATCAAGGTTACCCTTCCCCCAAATGATAAGTGTTTTTGTTTCCATGTGGACAATTTCCTCTCGCACTTTTTGAGTATAGGTTCCCACATCGAACAACACCTCGGATTCGCCCCTATAGGGATACCCAGGTAAGAAAAAGGTACAGACATCACCCCGCAGTTTAGGAGACTGGCAGCTGCAATTTTCCACTGTTCATGCATCCCGAAAGTACCAAAACTGCATTTATTGCAGTTTAACTTCAGACCCGACACCAGCTCAAAGCCCTTCATCATCACCATCAAAGCTTTCACATTTTCTTTGGTTGCTTTCCCAAAGAAAATAGTGTCATCAGCATATTGCAGGATGCTAACATCTACATTATTCCTTCCCACTTTAAACCCTTCGTACAGATTCTTCGCTTGAGCTTCCCTCAACATCCCCGTGAGGCCTTCCGCTACAATGTTGAACAAGAAAGGAGCAAGTGGATCACCTTGTCTCAGCCCTCTCTGGGGCTGAAATTCTGATGTTGGGCTTCCATTTATAAGGATAGAGATAGAAGCTGAAGTGAGGCAGCCTTTAATCCATGTCATCCACTTAGAGCAAAAGCCCATCCTCTTCATCATGTACATAAGGAAATCCCAGCAAACCGAATCATAGGCTTTTTCATAGTCAACCTTAAAGATCAGACAACTTTTATTGCTCCTCTTTGCCTCCTCAACTACCTCGTTTGCTATCACAACACCATGCAGTAATTGACGTCCCTCAATAAAACCAGATTGTCGTTCGTCGATGATGAAAGGCATTACCCTCTTCAGCCTGTTAGCAAGCACCTTAGCCACTATTTTATAGATACAGCCAATCAGTGAAATAGGACGGTATTCGTGTAAGCTTTGTGGATCAGGAATCTTAGGAATCAAGGCTAAAAAAGAGGCATTTACCCCCTTTGGGAAAATCCCATTAGCGTAGAATTCGTCCATAAAGCGAAACAGGTCGGGCTTTAATACATCCCAAAATTCCTTAAAGAATTTAAAATTGAAGCCATCCGGTCCAGGGCTCTTATCACTTCCACAACTCCAAACTGCTTCTTTAATTTCAGACAGCTCAAAAGGGGCTGACAAGTCATTATTGTGCTGCTGCTCCAGAGATCTAAAATGTACCCCATCTAGCCTAGGTCTGTCAAAATCCAATTCTTGGTATCTACTCATGAAGAACTTTTTAACCTCATCCTTAACCTTGCCAGGTTCCTCTATCCAGCACCCATCAACAAGCACTCCTTGCACCATATTTTTCCGACGCTTCCAATTAATGGACAAGTGAAAGAAGCGGGAATTACAATCCCCCTCCCTAATCCATCTCGACCTTGCCTTTTGTCTTAACAACGATGCATTAGCATTTGCTGCAGCCCACAGATCTTCTTGTAATTGTTTCTTCTTTTTTATCTCCTCTACCGACATATGTCTATCCTCCGATTCTAACTCAAGCTTGTTCAGTTCCAATTCTGCAATTCTCATTTTCTGTTGGATATCCCCAAACTGATTTTTGTTCCAAACCTTCAGCTTCTGTTTAAGAAGTTTTAGCTTTTCTTTTAGTATGAAGCCACCCCAACCAGGTCCCGCATACGAGTTCCATGTCTCAGCAATAACCCTTCTAAGAGATTTGTCCTGTAACCAGCAATCAAGGAAACGGAACGGTTTAGGACCCCAATCAACATGAGAGGAAGTAAGCATAATTGGGCAGTGATCTGAAAAATTGCGGTTCAAAGCTGTCTGTGAGCAACCCTGCCAAAGAGATAACCAATCATCAGATATCAAGGCCCTGTCCAATCTACTCTTCACTGACCCGTTCGGTCTGTACCATGTAAATTTTCTCCCAATCCTAGGTGCTTCCTCCATTTCTAAATCCTCGATCCATTTATTGAATTCCTTTATAATGCCACCAGCCTGATTACTCTGTCCTAATCCCATTCTTTCTGAAGTGCTTCTGATATTATTAAAATCTCCAATAATGCACCATAGGCCCCCCCACATTTGCCCTCCTTAGCTGTTTGACTTCTTCCCAAAGAGCTTTTTTCAGAGCAGTATCGCAAGGTGAATAAATATTAACTATAATGACCTTCTTATTTTCAGAAACCCACGATCCTTCCAGGTAGATGAATCCACTGCCTTTCATCCTTTTTTCTACTTTGAAAGACTCCTCATTCCAAATACATAGTAATCCTCCCGCCTTATTGATTGCAGGCTGGTATTCCCACATTGCACTTGAATCTCCCCACAAAGCTTGACAGATTGGCATATCAATTGATTCTTTCTTTGTCTCTTGCAAACATAGTAGATCAACTTTTTCTTTACACACCAATTTCCTGATTGAATTCCATTTGGCACCCCTCCCCAGCCCCCTGATGTTGTATGATAGAATCTTCATAAGTCCACTTCATCTTTCCCCCACCTCATGTCCTCCCCCTTTTCTCTATCTGCCAAAATCTTCATTTTATTGAACATTTCTTCCTGATTATGGCTGGTTATACCAAATTGCTGAGCCAATGCCCAAAAGTCAGCCTGTTGTTTAGAAAGAGTAGAGCTGTAGTTAGAATTAGACCCTGATGTGTCTAACTCCTTAGTTCCTACCCCCCAATCAGCAACTGCTTTTAGACCACTTTCCACTGTTTTTAGGCCACTGTCCTCCATCCTATTTGGGGGTGTCACTGGACTGGATAGAATATTGTGAACCTCCTTCCCTTTCCCGGATGGAAGTTCATATTTTTTCTCATTCTTATTGAAACCCATCTGTTTGTCATGACTGGTAGCAAGACCAGCCTTGTTTTTTCCCCCCCTGCATCTTGAATAAACTTGCCATTGAGGCCCAAAACGTTTTAGGCCCAAGGGAGTATTGGTGACATCAGTAAAACCACTTCCCATAGCGGGTCCCACACCATCTTTTTGCATTTCTCTCTCCTTTATCCCAACACGTGACCCCAAACCCTTCCCTTCAGAACTGATCCACAATTGTGGGTCCCTCTCCTCACCTAACACATCATTTTTTATACCTTTAGCTTGTGGGTCCCTCTCCTCACCTAACACATCCTTTTTTGTATCTTTAGCTTGTGGGTCCCTCTCCTCCCCTAACACTTCATATTTTGTGCCTTTAACTTCTGATTCCGAGTCTTTCTCCCCATTGACCATACTTTCTGCTGCTTCCTTTTCATCACCCTCCTCTGGCCCTGGACGTTCAGCCTGGGTACTGACCCATACTGCACAGTTTGCGTATTGGGTAGGTGACAGCTTGTCTTCAAAAGTATCTGCGACGACCTCCCTGCCATCACTGCTGCTGACAGAGTCGACAGCATTACCCGCTGGTTGCTGGTCCGACCCAACGTGTAATGACCAACCTTCCTTTAGTTCTCCATCTTCTCCCTCAAAAGCAGTTTCCGGTAGTTCAGACGGTGCCGGTACCGGCTGTTGCAACTGTCTCTCAGGCGGTTCGCTGCCTAGCTCTGTACTGTCCAGCGACGTAACTTCATCAGAAGAATCTGCGAAACACCGTTTGAAACTGCCGCATCTGTCTGAACCCACGTTTGACTCCTCCACGATGGTGATTAAAAACTCAACCCCATTTATAGTAGCCGTGATGTTATGCTTGATGAATGGTGACCATGGAGTCTTGATGAGTAGACGCGCTCTATCCAAACGCTGAAGGTCGTCAGTTTCATCATCCACCTCCACCAAATCACCAATAGTCGCCACTATCTTAGCCATAGAATCCGATTCCCACGCATGTAATGGAATGCCCCAACACAACACCCAAACCAAACGAAAGGCAGGCTTTATTGTTGGTTTCCATTTTTCCAAGGTATGGAACATGGACAACCCTGAGTTTTCTTCATATCGACACATTTCCTCCGCTTTAGAGTCCGTCAAACCCATCAGCAACACCATATCTTCCCCTATATACCTTGGTTTGATATCCTCTCCTCCTTCCCAAGCCAGTTCTTCTTCCAACCTGTCGAACATGTTTAACTTCCTCAACCTTCCAACCCAAGCTTCAGTGAGCCACTTCTTGCTTTCTGTTTGAATAACGAGCTGAATCGACGAGGAAGACGGGTAATTCCTCTCAGCTACACGTTTCGGGTACCGTCTTTTCTTACCCACAAAGTTGGGTTTGGCAACCATTTGTGCATATGTTGCCCTCTGAACAGGTTGTCTAGGCGGGGGATGGTTGAAGCGTGGTCTTATTACTCCCCTCCCTACAGTATCACCTGGTACCCCTTCATCATACAGAACAGCCTTGCCTTTCAGCTCTTTGATTCGATCCTCTCTTTCATGTTTTGGGATGTTCGCGTGTAATTTGAGGCCCCCAATTATCAAATTGTCCAAGGCCCTCTCCAATTGCAATATGTTCTTAACTCCTTTGAATCGCACAAAGCCGTATCGTCTGCCACTTCTGTTTCTGTTTTTGGCGATGAAAACTTCCCTTACATCCCCCCATTTTTTGAAGATGACCCATAAATCCTTTTCCCCCAAATCCTCAGGAAAACGGGTAAAATAGAAGGATGATACATCTGCATGTTCCCTCCAATTACTTGGTCTTGCTACCCAATCGCGTGCCGTCGCCGATGCCACGACGTGCTGTCTGTACCTAGCCCCCTCATGACGTTGGTTATCTAAGAATCTCTCTCTACCCACCCCACTGTTTCTCTCTCTAACTCTCTCTCTCATCCTAAAATATAATGTAGCGAATAACCATCCACATAGCAGGAGAAACATAGCAGGAGAAACATAACTACAAAACTTAAACAGGTTATATACAATATATCATCATCCACAGAGCCATTCCCGTGGTCATACAAAAGAATAAGCACCATGTGCCCCGATCTCAAAGATCTCATCCTCACACGAGGGCATACAAAACATATAAAGTCCATATACATAACAAATCCAAAACATGTGCGCACACACACATCTTCCCTCACAGGGATACAAAATACATTAAAACCAAAACAAGGAGCCTCCATGCTACCAAAATGCTACCAAACAGCTACACATTAACTGTCTCTACTGGGACCTCCCGCCCTGAGACCTATCAGGGCTCTTGGAGGCTTCTCCTCCTCCCTGGTTCACTTCCATGACACACAACATCAAAGGCATCACAATCACTAGGCCTCTCGGCCCTCACAACAATACATAGCCATCATCTAGCTCTAATGTATATCCGCGGTACTACGCCGCCACAAGATGCATCATCATCAGCATCTGGGACTCTCAGTCCCTAGTGTGAGACCGGAACTCACACCCGTGTCATCCCATCGGGAGCTACCCCTTTACACATGGATGCACATATATGGCACCTCCGAGAATAGGCTTAAACCGCAACGGGACCACCTATCTCTTGGTCTTAAGGGATCATCATCACCCTTTACGTGAGCAAACCAAACTAGGAGTTGCGCTCTGCTCTTAAGGAGGTCCGTATCTATCTAACTGGCCAGAAGATCTATTCAACAGATAACCACCCACACAAGGCATAGAATCATGCATACATATTATCATGAGAAATTGTAACAACCAATTCAATGCACATGCATCATGTATGCAACCATCACTCCCTCGGAGTATTACACAGGCAGTGGGAAACATTCCCCAAGAGCGAAGAACTTACCTGGCAAAGCCGTGCTCCGCAGTTCAACCCCAAAACCGTGGTCTACGCCACTGACACCCTTGGTGTCACGCCCTATATAAAGGCACACAGGCACAATCAATGTTCAATTCAACCATACAAGGCATAAGCAAAACAACAACGGTTCTCAACCGCTAAAATGAAAGGAAACATCATTCCTCTCCATCTAAACCTCTTAATCTTCTATCTTAAGGTTATCTGAACTAACCAATTCAATAGACCACTCCCAGACCCTCAGCGGTCTATCTCGGCCTAACCAAGGCACTAGAGTCTTCCCAAAACTCGGTATAAGTCAATACAAAGAGCTTAATGCTCTATACAAGCCAACACTCATCGATTAACAACATGGCTAGAACGGTTACTTCAACACAAATTCACTGTTTGTATAGCCTCTCAAGCACATATAGAACAAGTATCAAGGCTCCTGCATGTTCTACAATCATCAATTAATCAACCTTCTTCCTATACATGCATTTCTTAGAGCCAAAACCAAAGTCTATGAAATCAATATTTCAAAGCTAATCCTTCATCACAACAACCTTCTAAGCATACTTTTCTAAATGACCCAAGCCTAATTCCAGCTCTAGCTCAAAAGGGTCACTATTCATCCCAAGAACAAAATCACAAATCAAACGGTAAAACTCGAGTTTCTTACCTCCAAAACGACAAGGAAGGCTAATGGACCACTACCCCAAGCTTGGGTGTCCGAGAATCGCCTCCTTTCCTCGCCAAGCTCGAGTTTTGTGAAGTTCTCTAGAGAAAACGATCTCTCCGTTTGATGGTTTTTAGGAAAAAGTGATGAAGGATTCTAGCTCATAGGATGATTTCCTACAAGTTTCATGTTGAAAGGGAAGTGTTTTGATGAAGTTTAGTGAAGGTTTAGAGCTTCCCAAGCTCAACAATGGTGGAATGTGCTCAAAGGAAGAAGAAAGCAAGGATTTTGGCCAATTTTCGCCAAAATGAGCTTTTATAGGGGTTCTGACCGCGTTCCCGCACTAATAGCGCCATCCTGGCGCTATTCGTGCCAAATATTCGAGTCTAGGGGTATATCTGGCGCTAATCGCGTCACTCTGGCGCTAACCGCGCCAGATATTCGAACCAGAGGGTCTCCAGGGCCATTCTGGTGCTAACCGCGCCACTCAGGCGCGTCTCCCACGCTAACGGCCCGGATCCACGCTAATCGCGCCACTATTCACACCGGCCAATTTTTTTTTTTTTCTTTTTTTTTTTTTCAAATCAAGGTTATTATAAGACCATTGTATGATTTGCTTAAGAAAGATAGTTTTAAATGGAATGAGGAAGCTGAGGTAGCTCTTGGAAATCTGAAGTTGGCTATGGCAGAAATTCCTATTCTCACTGTGCCTAATTTTGATCAACCTTTAACTGTGGAGACTGATGCATCTAATAAAGGTTTAGGAGCAGTGTTTATGTAGCAGGGGAGACCATTAGCTTTTTTGGGCCAAACCCTCTCAGATACAGCCTAGAAAAAGTCAGTTTATGAGAGAGTGCTCATGGCAATAGTGTTAGCAGTGCAGAAATAGAGACATTACTTAATGGGCCACAAATTCACTATATTGGCAGACCAGAAAAGTTTATAAAGTTTTTAACTGATCAAAGATTAATGGGAGAGGATCAATTTAAATGGACTTCAAAACTGATGGGGTTTGATTTTGATATAGTATATAAGTCAGGGTGTGACAATAAAGCAGCTGATGCCTTGTCTAGAAGAATGACATATGCAGCAATTTCCATGATCAGATTTTCCGATGAAGAGTGGGAATCTGAAATTTTGGCTGATCCAAAATTGAAAGCAATTATGCAAGGGTTATTAGTGAATGGTTCTGCATTCCCAGGGTATTCCTTGCAGTATAGGAAATTATGGTATAAGGGCAAGTTAGTAATTTCTAAAATGTCTCCCAAGGTGCCCACTCTTATGAAGGAGTATCATTGCTTTGTGGTAGGGGGTCATTCAGGTTTTTTCAGAACCTTTAAGAGGATAGCAGCTTTGGAGGTGGTAGACAGATTGACTAAGTATGCTCATTTTATTTCCCTTAGTCATCCATTCACTGAAAAGGATATAGCTGAGTTGTTTGTGAGTGAGGTTGTGAAACTGCATGGGTTTCCAAATACCATCATTTCTGACAGGGATAAAATTTTTCTTAGTCAATTTTGGAGGGAATTATTCAAATTTGTAGGAACTAAATTTCAATTTAGTTCAGCTTATCACCCTCAGACAGATGGCCAGATTGAGGTGGTCAACATAGGAGTGGAAACCTACTTGAGGTGTGTCACAAGAGAGAAACCAAAGCAGTGGCCATCATGTTTGAGTTGAGCAGAGTTTTGGTTTAACTCTAACTATAATAGCTCAGCTAAGCTCACTCCTTTCAAGGCTTTATATGGCAGAGACCCACCCTAATTGCTGAAAGGCACTACTGTTCCATCAGTAGTTAAGGAAGTCAACAGACTTACTCAAGATAGGGACTCTTTGCTGGATGAACTCCGGACCAATTTGCTTAAGGCTCAGGACCAGATGAGAGCCTATGCCAATAAGCATCGTAGGGATATTAATTTGGAGGTGGATGACTAGGTTTACCTTAAACTACAACAATATAGGTTAAAATCTTTGGCAAAGAAGTTGAATTAGAAATTAAGCCCTAGATTTTATGGACCATATCAGATTTCTAAAGTCATTGGTAAAGTGGCTTATCAGCTCAATCTACCATCCAAAAGTAAAGTCCACCCAGTCTTTCATGTTTCTCTATTAAAGAAGGCTATTTCTCCTGCATTGAGACCCAAACCTTTACCTCCAATGCTGACTGATGAGTTAGAACTAAAGGTCGAGCCTATTGCTGTGAAGGCTGTTAGAAATTCTCCAGCTGGAACAGCTGAAGTGCTGATCCAATGGAAAGATTTACCTGACTTTGAAGCTACATGGGAAGCAGAGCCAGTCATGAAACAACAATTTCCTACTTTTCACCTTGAGGACAGGGTGGCTCTTTTGAGGGGGAGTATTGTTAGGCTACCTGTACAGCAGGTATATGAAGCAAGGACTCATGACAGGTTTAAGAGGAAGCCAGAGCAGCAGCTACTGTTACCTGGAACTGACTAATGTCAGTTACAGTTTAGTTAGTTAGCTTTAAATAGCAACCACCAAGCCAGGAATTGGCATTCTTAGTATTATTGGTGGTTGGTTAGGGAGACTAGGCTCTAATCCCTAGATGTAACTGGTATGACACTTCAATAAAGAAGAGATTTGTATCAGTATATTGGTGCTGTCCAAGGAGCTGACAAAAGCCTTGTATTCTTGCGACAACTTCTCAAAAGACACATGATTTCCAATTGGGTGTTGGGTGACCTCACCCCTTTCCTCAAGGAAATAGGTGTGTCCAGTTCATTAATGTTGGAAATATCGTATATTTAATTTGAGGGAGAACCAAGAAAGGGTGAGGTACGAGTGTGAGTATTTTCAAATTCTGAATTTGGTTAGAATCTTGGTTTTGCCTTGGAATTGTGCAGGTTTCTGCCTCCTTTTAGGTTTTCTTCTTTCTTGAGTAGACTTGTAGCTCTGTATCTTCAGGATCATTGTATTCATTCTCAAGTTCTGCAACAGGTAAACTAGTGGATTCAAATTTAGGTTCTGATCCTTATTCTTGTGCTAAATCTGTCACAAATTGAGTTTTAGGACCATGTTCAGGTTCAGCAAAAGTAGGTGTTGAAATCAATAGAGCTGCTTTAAGAATATCCCAAGGTTGGTATTCACTAGCAATGTTGCTCTCCCCCTGAAATCCACCGTTAGGGTAAAAGAGCTAGTTTTAAAAAAAGGTGACATCCATGGTATGGTCGAACTTTCTGTTTGAAGTGCAGTAACACTTGTATCCTTCTTGTTTGGAGAGTATCCCAAGAATATCCATTTCAAGGCTTTAGAGTCTAATACTCTACTTTGCTTGAATTTGGTTTATAGTCATGTACAAATGTAGTACATCCAAAGATTTTAGGTGGAAGATTTGAAAGGAGTTTAATGTTTGGGTATATGGACAATAGGATTTGACGAGGGGTTTTGATATTGGGGGTTTTAGAAGGCATTCTATTTATTATGTAAGCTACGGAGAGGACTGCTTCACCCAAAAAAATGACCTGGTACATTATTTGATAGCATGAGTGATCTAACTTCTATGAGATTCTATTCTACCCTTTGGCAATCCCATTTTGCTGTGGTTAGTTCACACATGAAGTTTGATGCACAATGCCATGCTTGAGGTGGTAATCACTGAGGGAATTATTTTATGGAAATTTAAAAAGTCTTCCCCACTTTTGACTTCATTTTATGAATTGAGATTTATATATGTAATTACCTAATAATCAGTATTGATTACATAATAAGGAACACCCATGCAACCCTTGTGTGATCATCTATGAATGTTATGAACCACTTTAACGCCTGTGACAATTTTAACGTGAGAAGGCACGTATATATCACTGTAAATTAAGGAAAAGGAGTATATTGCTTATAAGGTTGGATGGGAACATTAAGGCACCCATATTGGAAGAAATTTAGTAACACTTTAACTTCCTGGTTAACTTACTGATTAACTAAGTTGCAGTCAAATTTAGGGATATATAAAACATACTCAAGAGTTCTTGTCTCCAGAATAATTACAAAACCTTTAAGAGCCACTTTAGAAGTGGTTCCATGTGCTATGCAAACAATAGTATTATCAGGCTAGGGGTATATCCCAAGTCATGTGATTCGAGGCTCCAGAATCAATAATCCAAGAGCTTGTTTTCTGGTGTTTTTACTCTTTTGAGCAAGTGAAGCAGTAGAAAAGTGTGTTCTAGTATTTTGAAGTGTGTACCTAGATGGTCATGTGACCTTCCTTTAAGACACATAAGCAATTAATCAATGTGATATGATGGGAGGGACCACAAGTATTGGTTTTAGATTTTATAGGGGTGAATACGAACTAAACCACAGATTTACAAGGACCAAAACCTAAATGTGCTCGTTTTACATAGACAAAACATATTTAACCAGCTGTTTTGATATAATGTTATTCTCTGTTCTTATTCCTAATTTTTAACTTTGTATCTTTGGATGGTTACAGGATGATGAATCCTATATCTTACCTGTGCTCTTACGATTTGATGGTCAACCTGATGTTGACGAGGAGGTATACTGAGACAATTACTTCTTCCCTTCCTCATTTTCCTCTCAAATGATGTTTACAAGATGATTCTTTATATTAGTCCTTAGAATTGTTTTGTTTTCACTCACTAATTGGCATACATAACTTGCCTAATTTCTTTAAGGATGTAACACACAATTGTTAGTAGTCGTTTTGTTTTTACAGAAGGCATTAATTTCTTGCTCATTTATAACAATACCATCTGCCACTCATGTATAAAATATAAAGTATTTATTGATTTCTTCTATGAATTATCTTTCCCCTTTTTCCCCCTCTTTTTATATATACTTGCAGATTGGTTGTTATGCAGGGAAATATTCTGTATAGGTTTCCATCTCTACAGAGGACAGCTTCTCAAAAGAGTAAGAGAAAAGAATATGTTGGAAGGAGATGGGCAGATTGGGTTGGAATTGAGAAGTTTTTCAAGGAGAAAAAATGGCAATTCAGGTTCTTTATTGTATTTTTTCTGACCTAGTCGTAGTCATCCATCTATGTTTATTAAACCATAACATTAGTGTTTGTTCTATTTTAGTAAAACTGGCACGCCAGAGAGAGCAATGGTCATTGGCCTGGGTGGCCTCAATCTGTTTGGAGTTATTATTCTTGGAACCATGTTGAAGTATGTGCTTTAAATGATGCATTAGAGCATTAGTTTTTTCACTTGTGTTGTTTCAGTGCCCTAACTTTGTTTTTTTGTTGGTCCAAAGAGATATGGCAGTTGCACCCAGTAGCTTCATTAAATTTGTAGCCGACATATTTCCTCTTCTTCAGGTAATGATCAGTATTTTTCAAACAGCTAAGTTGTTCAAATTTTTAGAGAACAATATTTGGAAAAGCTTGAGTGTTTCTCTCACTCAGCTGAGACTTTATATAATGCAACGGTACATGAAAAGGCATTACAGCAGAGAAGAGTGTTTAAAGGAAGAAACAAAAGATAAAATATAATAAACACATCTATCTAAGAATTGGAAAAGGAGTTGCGAATTATCTTTTTGAAGGAACATTTTGATAGAGGATGATGATATTGCTAATTTTGAGAATTTGAAGGCCATTTGTTACTGCTAATTTAAGATGTTGTTCATGATTAGTATTTGGGTTTAACTTAAGTTCTCTCTAATGGTATACTTATGCACATTAATGTGGTTCTTGATATCTATGTAATTTATGAAGGAAGAAAAAAAATAGAAAGATGGATGGAGAAAACTGTATGAAGACATGATAAATAAAAGGGTTTACCCTTTTGGTCCTTATAGTTGCAACGACTTTCCTTTTTAGTACCTATAGTTTAAAACATCCTATTTTGGTCCCTCTATAGTTGCCATTTTTTTTTACCCTTTTAGTCCTTGCTGTCAAGTTTCGACTAAGCTTTTTGAAATTAATGTGATGTGACTCATTAAATCCACGTTCATCTCGAACGGCATTAGGCGACTTTACAAAAGGGTAAAAAAAATGACAACTATAGGGATTAAAATGGGATGTTTTAAACTATAGGGACTAAAAGGTAAACCTTTTACAGCCATAGAGACCAAATGGGTAATTAAAGTGACCAATAAAATGCATTTACCTGAATTATATCAAATTCAAACCCTGATCCTTTGTAAAAACCTTAACCCCTTAGATAAGGTATGTATATTCCAGCCATAACTCAACCTCTATATTGTATAGAAAGGCTAGACCCCATACATATTGCAGCATCACAGTAATAGTTTGCAACAAAGCTTTACTCCGTGAACCTGATAAAGTGGGTTTGATCAATATGAAGTTTAATAGATGAGATGATCCTAACGGATGAGAAGAAACTGAGTAAATAAAAAAAGGGTTGATCAACATATCATTTTATTGTTGCTTCACTTGCCTTGCCTCGAGTCATGGCCATTAAATTAAATTTGAGATAAAATCAAAGGATGGAGAAATATAAAAATTGTAGATCAAAATGTGTTCATACTTTGGCAACTGCTTTGCACTTCCATTAACGTTAAATATTTCCTGGATGAGGAAGGTAAATCTTGTTATTGTAGTTATTAGCATTGGTTCGGCATCATTGTCTCATATATTCTATTGTAATATTTGCAGATTTATGCTGGTTCCTTCTTTGCAATTCCTCTTGTTCGGTGGTTTTTTATTCGGAAAAAGAATGCTGATATTGAAAAGAGAAACAAAGCTAGGCAGCAGTGTGCACAAGTTCTTGAATTACCTGACACTTCACTAAGGCAGAAGGTATGATTTATGGAAGTCATACTAATCATATAGTAATCATAGCATTGTCTCCCTCCATTGATTTTATTTACTACAAAATTCAAGATAATATTCCTTTAAGTTTGTCAAGGCAACTGTTACAATAGGAGAAACAGAGGGATAACTGCGGATATGTGTTTTTACAGGTTAATTACATTAATTATAGATAAATAAAGGATACTGTTTCCTCTAAATCAAAGATTATGTTCCTATAAACCACTATTATTAATAGAATCGGAATATAATATTCTGATTTTCAACACTCCCCCAAAAGCTTAAGCTTACTAAGCTCAGCTTGTTCCTAAAAAATTTATTCCCATCAAATGGATAGAAACATAAAAATGGAGCTCCACAAAAATCAATAGATTGAAATAAAACTTAGGGATGTTGGAGAAGTCAGAAAAAGTTGCTATAAAAATATCTTTGCCAAATAGCTGGAATCATCATCAAGGAGGGAATTCATAGCAAGCATGGCAAGGTCTGTTCTTCTTGAAATCACATTTGGAAGCTTCAAACCAAAAATGTTGGAGATCCAAATTATTTAGACTTCAAACTACTGCATTTGGGACAAAGATTGGGGCCAGTTTATTTGGGACGAAGACGAGGCTAGTGGAAGCTATTGTTGAGAGATAGGAATCAAAAATGCAAGCCAAACATTACCTAAAAACACCCTGGTTAACAAAGGAAAATACCCACAAACAAGCTTAGATGGGGATGAAACTTCGGGGTTAGGAGCGGCTGGTAGGGATGACTCTCACATTGGAAGCCGAACTAGAGCACAGGCTGGATGTGCCTTCGTGTGCTGCAAAGTGAGGGTGTTATTTAGCGCATTTAAAAGGCATGTGAAAAAGTGTCACTAGTTATTTCAAGACGTTGTCAATGGCACTATAGATCAACAGTAGGCGATTCAGATCCGCAGGATGTTGGCTGGAAAACTTGCTGGCGACAAGAAAGTTCTCTATCGAAAAATGAAGGGCGAGCAAAGGGTGAACCGAACAAGTTACAGTGGCCGACAACAGTAGGAAAATCTGCTCAGAAACATGTCGGAAAACACACCAGAAAGAGACAGTGTAATGCCCCAACTACTTTCAGGATCATGGACTGTCCTTATAAATCAACACGAGACTTTTCAGCATTCTGTCTTCATTCACACACTTTCTTGGAAAACTTCCCAGAAGGTCACCCATCCCAAAATTGCTCAAAGCCAAACATGCTTAGAGTCTGTTTGGATACAAGGCTAGAAGTGCTTATGAGAGTTTCAATACTAGAAAAAGATCTATATTTCCAGTAGAAAAGTTCTCAAAAGCACTTATGATTTGTATCCAAACAGGTCCTTAATTGTGGAGCTCTTAAGTAATAGGCTAGTAAAAAGTAGATGCATCTTGTTGGTAGGTAATACCTATTAATTCTTTTAAATCATTTTCAACTGTACAGTCTCATATCTGTACAGTCTTTGGATCCCTCTTATTAGGATGTTTATTCGGATGTGTATTCAATTCATTCATGTACCGCTCCTGTTGGAAGTCTGCCGGAAAGCACTCCTTGTCCATGCCGCATCTCTTGTGCATTGGCGATCACTCCCCGTCCTTGTCAGCTTTCGGGATGTTACAGACAACGATAGGATAGGAAAATTGAAATGGTATACGATTCTCAAAATATTTATCTCCGGTGATAGTGATTCTTGCGGGCAAGGACGATTCTCAAGATCCCTCTATCAGACTCTCGATACCATGTTAAAATAGGAGAAACAAAGGGATAATTGAGTGAAAACTATGTGCCAAAGCACACAGTGGATGTTTTTATATAGGTTAATTACATTAATTACACATAAATAGAGGATATTCTGTTTCTTCTAAATCAAAGATTATGTTCTTGTAATATTCTGATTTTCAACCACCAGCTTGTCTATGTATGGAAAAATATACAAGGAGCAAGGAAATGTTTTAGATGTTCATTTCTCTCATTTCTTGCTTGATATACTTTTACAACTCATGGCTATCTTTTTTATAAAAATGTTACCATTTTTTTTATAGTGTATAAGTATTCCTAGTAAATTGAAGGAACTTATAAACATGTAATTGAAATTATTCCTTGAATGAGTTGTCCATCATTATATTAGTGTATTCAATCTCATTTCTGTATTGTTTTGGATGGTAGCTGCTTACTCGATCACATAAGTTTGTATCACTATTATCATATGCTCAGTTCAACTATGGAACTCATAAGTTGGATAGGAGATTGCTTTTACTCGGGCATAATCTCCCTGAGAAATTCTTTTTTCTGGGTTTCAGCTTTTCAGTGCTCGGGACATGGCCCAAAAGACAGTCATAGGACAGGATCAAATTGTGTATAGTACTGACAAGGACTTACTTGAGCAAGAGTATGAAGCTCGCGAATGGGATAAAAAATTTAGGGAGCTAGAGAGGTCTGATTAAGGGTCAATGTTGATCTGTTATACAGGTAAGGTCTGATTAAGGGTCAGCTGTTAATCTGTTATACAGGTAAACTGTTTAACTTCTGTTTGAATGTATTTCATGCTATATTATTTTATGGCAAATGCAGGGTTTGTTTGGCGAAAATAAGTTAAAATGCTAATTTTTAGCAAAAAGTTGTCAGCTAAAAACTGTTGAGCGAGTGTATTGAAATTAGAAATAGTTTGTAAAATTAATTAAATTAGTTGATAAATATAAAATAATATAAAAAAACATGTTTATATATATATGTTTTTTTCTTTACATTGTGTTTTTTTTTTTGACAAAAATATACTTCTAATAACAATACTTTCAATTGTTTTAGTTAATTTTGAATTATTATCATTATTTAAATATTAAATGTAAAGACTAATAAAACCAATACTTTTTTACCAATGTTTTAAAAATCATACCTGTCATTAAACCTTTGAAGATACTAGTGAAGGTTTAATGATTCAACCATGGTTGAATCAGTAATAATGAATAATAAAAAATAATTTCAAAATACAGAAAATAAAATAAATAAAATATCATAACTTTGTAATACTAAATGTTAAAACAAAACATTATTTATGCATAAAAAAGTTAAAATAAAGCATTATTTATTTTGTAGATTCTTAACATTTAAAGTACACATTAAAGACCCAATGAAATATATCTTAATAGGTTTACGTTTTGACAAAGTTATGATATTTGCTTCTCTGAATGGATCAGTTTCATTAAAATTTCAGGGCGTTGAGCTCACATTTTGCCATCCATGTATTGACAACTTTAGCACAGCATCTAGGCTGCCTTCTGTGCAAGCATTGGGTAGCCCTGGTTTATTGCAGCATTTACTGGTTCATGTATCAATTTTAATTCGTTTCTCTTAGATCCAGTAATTTTAGTGATAATTTTGTAATGTGATCTATAAAAAAGGAATAGTGAAAGTTTCTATAGGACAAACAATGTAACTTAATAGGCATTGCCTTTGTATTGACAATTCGTTTTATCTTTATCATAATAGTACGACAAGAATGATGAGAAAGCACGATTGTGTAAGATACTAATTGGTTTGGAAATTTCACATTTTGTCTAGGTAACAACTAAGTTTGTATTGCTTTATTATGCGAGGCGCATCTATTCTTACCTTGTACCCAAAATTAAGATATAAATAGTGGTGGAGTTTGGGTGAGGTATTCCAAGAGAATTGAAATATATCTTACCCGGGATGGGTTTGTATTGCTTTATTATGCGAGGCGCATCTATAACTGACATAAGGTCTCAAGAATGGCTTTGAGATTTGTTTCTCTTAGATTTTTGTTAGCGTTCTAACAAGGTTCCAGGCCCCTTGGTGGTGGTTGTAAGTTTTTTATTTTTTATTTTAAAGAAAATGCTTTTAGCAAAAGTCGAGCTGAAATTGATTTTAACTTAATTTTAAAATATTTTTATATTTATTTTTAAAATCAAGAAAAAAAGATTTGTTCTGTTTTAATTTAAAAAAAAATACATTCTTTCTAATTGACAACAGTCTTTCATCTGACATGTGAAAATTGCAAGTGTTCGGTCATTGTCAAGTAATAATTATTGAATCCATAAGAATCACGTTTTTGGTCTTAGCAATTATCACAATTAATTAAATAATTTGAAAAAATATTTGAATTTGATTTTTAGAATATTTGCTTAAAAAGATAAGATAAAAAAGATAAGAGAATTTTGATTTTTTGATAAGAAAGACTGTAGTGGAAGTACCCCAAAATAGGACAGAGACATCCCAATTATGTAGACATTCCTCTCCTAAAAAATCATGAGCAGACCACTACAAATAAATTTTACAAAGATATAATAATAAAAAGACTTACAAAGAAAGTTGGGGAGGGGGAATTAAACCAAAACCCAAGTAAAATGATTAACAACAATTAGCCCGGCAAAACGGGTCTGGTCCAGCGGGCCAGCCCGTGTAACCCCCAAAAAAATGTGGGTTGGGTTGAAACTTCAAGCCCACAATGAGTAAACGGGTTGGGCCAATCCGGTTCACTAAAATGCGGGCCAAAATGCGGGCCCAGATTGGGCCAGCTCACCAAAAAAATACAAATGTAAAATGTCTACGAAGTTAGTGCCTTCTCAGCCCTCATTTTAATTTAGTCAATTAGTCATTGACTCATTGCTACCTCTAATAAAAAAAAACAAAAAATTAGAAAGATATTAGATAATATTGAGTGGTTCAGATCTGAGAATGACTGAATGAGAGTGAGAGAGGGAGGCTGAGATTTGAGAGAAGAGAGTGAGAGGCGAGACGGAGAGTCAAGCACTCGAGCTTCCCCCTCTGCACCTGCATCCTACTTCCGACATAGCATAACAACGGGACCTCACCTCTGCACCTTCGTCACCGTCGCGAGCTTCCGCCTGTCGCTTGTAGTGACCGTCGCAACTCACTTCGTCATCTGGTAACTATGGAACTACCTAAGTTGCCTTGCACACCTCTGCTTCCTGCATCTTGCTTGCTTTGTTACTTTGCCTTGCACACCTTTTTCAGTGAAGTGATATATAATATATCCGTTTATAAAGAGATATTCAACGAAAATGGGGGGTGGAATAATTATTGTTCTGTAGTTCTGTTACTTTAGTATATTAATGTTTCAGATCTTTGATACACATTTAATAAACTTTCTTCATCTTCAGCCTTTATGACTGTGATTTCTTGTTAGTTTTCTGAAACTTAAGTTTGGCAAACTAATTAGAGATAGTTGAATTGGGTTTGTGTTTGACGTTTGCAATCATTAGCTGATAAGGGGATTTTTTTTATTTATTCAAGGCTTCAAGCCATGCTTTTTTTGGTGATATTTATTCCTTTTTTACTTGTAGCATTTGCCGATGTTGTTACTAATATACTGTCAAAGGTTGGTGTTCACATTTGGTTTTGGGATGCTTATTGATCCTTTGGATATTGATGTATATGGAATGCCTAGTACTGTTTATTAGTCAATATCTTTGGGTTTCAATAAATAAAAAAAATTCTAAGAATAGACTCAACACTATGCAATCAATTACATAAGCGCTGCAATCAATTATAACTGATAGCGCTTGTAAGACCTCAAATGTGTATTATCACTAATATATACAAGGTTGTCCTGGTAAAGAAGCCCGGTAGCTCACAAGGAAAAGGTCTGAGCTCTACTGAGTAAGGAAACCCGGTAGCTTCCAAAGAAAAGGTCTGAGCTCTATCGAGTAAGGAACCTGGCTACTCTCAAGGAAGAAGCTTGGACTTAGCAGTTCTAAAGAGAACAGCCCATCCCGGGTAAAGAACCCAGTTGTTTTAGAAGAAAGACCACAATTAGAGAACCCGGTATATAAACGTCCGCCAACAAAGACTAAGTTACGTCCCGCATGCATGCATGCTACGTAACCCGCTTAACTCGGCCTAGCCATCCCGGTAGCCGACGTCAAAACACAAGGGGTTGATGTCTGTGTAACACCGCCAACCCATCCCGGTACTCATCACCTTCACGAACGCTTCCGCATGTGTCTTAGAAGCCTTTCAGCATCAAAAGTGCCAACTTCACACACATGCATAGAGAGTTCTTAAAAACCTCTACTCCCCACAAGAGCACCATTGACTCTTCATCCCAGAACATCAAACATCAACACAAAATGACATTCAACCGATTTAAGGCATAACATATCCCATTCATAAAAGACCTAGCTTTTCTGGAAAATCACACACACCAGGGACATGCAGTTATCATCACGGTTGGACTCCCTGGTCCCTAAACCATGGCATCTAAAGCTGTTATAAAACACGATAAATTCCCCTTACCTAACCAGGAGTTCGTCCATGAGCCTCATGATGGTTTGTTCTTAACATCTGCACCGACCACGAAGTTCTCCTTTGCGTCGGGACTCCGCAGCAGCTACGGTGGTTCTCGTAGGTTGAAGGTAACAAACAAGGGGTTGGGATTGAGAGGGTTCTGGGTGAGTTTGAGAGAAAGAACAGAGAAAAGCAAGAGAAAAGCGCAAAGAAGGGAGAGACGAATACGCTTCTGCTGCACACACGGCTGCTTATAAACACAACTGACAGGACATGTCTGTAACGACCCGTCTCGTCGCTACTGTATCATACTCTTAATTATGCTTTTAATAGTAATTTATATTTGAAAATCCCTCTTTGTTTTATAAAAATAGTAGTAAATTTTT